>JAPZIH010000929.1:0-106934 GCA_027410445.1 Discoglossus pictus
GATACACTCACATACACTCAGATATACTCACATACACTCAGATACACTCACATACACTTACAGATACTCACATACACTCAGATACACTCACATACACTCAGATACTCTCAAATAGACACAGATACACTCACATACACTCAGATACTCACATACACTTACAGATACTCACATACACTCAGATACACTCACATACACTCAGATACTCACATACACTTACAGATACTCACATACACCCAGATACTCACATACACTCAGATACACTCACATACACTCAGATACACTCACATACACTCAGATACTCACATACACTTACAGATACTCACATACACTTACAGATACTCACATACACTCAGATACTCACATACACTCAGATACTCACATACACTTACAGATACTCACATACACCCAGATACTCACATACACTCAGATACACTCACATACACTCAGATACACTCACATACACTCAGATACACTCACATACACTCAGATACTCACATACACTTACAGATACTCACATACACTTACAGATACTCACATACACTCAGATACACACAAATACACTTACAGATACTCACATACACTCAGATACACTCACATACACTCAGATACTCACATACACTTACAGATACTCACATACACTTACAGATACTCACATACACTCAGATACACTCACATACACTCAGATACACACACATACACTCAGATACACTCACATACACTCAGATACTCACATACACTTATAGATACTCACATACACTTACAGATACTCACATACACTCAGATACACTCACATACACTCAGATACTCTCACATACACTCACATACACTCAGATACTCACATACACTTACAGATACTCACATACACCCAGATACTCACATACACTCAGATACACTCACATACACTCAGATACACACACATACACTCAGATACAATCACATACACTCACATACACTCAGATACACTCACATACACTCAGATACTCACATACACTTACAGATACTCACATACACTTACAGATACTCACATACACTCAGATACACTCACATACACTCAGATACTCACATACACTTACAGATACTCACATACACCCAGATACTCACATACACTCAGATACACTCACATACACTCAGATACACTTACATACACTCACATACACTCACATACACCCAGATACTCACATACACTTACAGATACTCACATACACTCAGATACTCACATACACTCAGATGCTCACATACACTCAGATACTCACATACACTCAGATACACTCACATACACACAGATACACTCACATACACTCAGATACTCACATACACTTATAGATACTCACATACACTTACATATACTCACATACACTCAGATACACTCACATACACTCAGATACACTCACATACACTCAGATACACTCACATACACTCAGATACTCACATACACTCAGATACACTCACATACACTCAATACTCACATACACTTACAGATACTCACATACACTCAGATACTCACATACACTCAGATACACTCACATACACTCAGATACACTCACATACACTCAGATACACTCACATACACTCAGATACACTCACATACACTTACAGATACTCACATACACTCAGATACACTCACATACACTCAGATACACTCATATACACTCAGATACTCACATACACTTACAGATACTCACATACACTCAGATACACTCACATACACTCAGATACACTCACATACACTCAGATACACTCACATACACTCAGATACTCACATACACTTATAGATACTCACATACACTTACAGATACTCACATACACTCAGATACACTCACATACACTCAGATACACTCACATACACTCAGATACTCACATACACTCAGATACACTCACATACACTCAGATACTCACATACACTTACAGATACTCACATACACTCAGATACTCAATACACTCAGATACACTCACATACACTCAGATACACTCACATACACTCAGATACACTCACATACACTCAGATACTCACATACACTTACAGATACTCACATACACTCAGATACACTCACATACACTCAGATACACTCACATACACTCAGATACTCACATACACTTATAGATACTCACATACACTTACAGATACTCACATACACTCAGATACACTCACATACACTCAGATACACTCACATACACTCAGATACTCACATACACTTATAGTTACTCACATACACTTACTGATACTCACATACACTCAGATACACTCACATACACTCAGATACACTCACATACACTCACATACACTCAGATACTCACATACACTTATAGATACTCACATACACTTACAGATACTCTCACATACACTCAGATACACTCACATACACTCAGATACTCTCACATACACTCAGATACTCACATACACTCAGATACACTCACATACACTCAGATACTCACATACTCTCACATACACTCAGATACTCACATACACTCAGTTACTCTCACATACACTCAGATACACTCACATACACTCAGATACACTCACATACACTCAGATACTCACATACACTTATAGATACTCACATACACTTACAGATCTCACATACACTCAGATACACACATACACTCAGATACACTCACAACTCTCAGATACACTCACATCACTCAGATACTCACATACACTTATAGATACTCTCATACATTACAGATACTCACATACTCAGATACACTCAGATACACTCACATACACTCAGATACACTCACATACACTCAGATACACTCACATACACTCAGATACTCACATACACTTATAGATACTCACATACACTTACAGATACTCACATACACTCAGATACACTCACATACACTCAGATACACTCACATACACTCAGATACACTCACATACACTTATAGATACTCACATACACTTACAGATACTCACATACACTCAGATACACTCACATACACTCAGATACACTCACATACACTTACATACACTCACATACACTCAGATACACTCACATACACTCAGATACTCACATACACTTACAGATACTCACATACACTTACAGATACCCACATACACTCAGATACACTCAGATACACTCACATACACTTACAGATACTCACATACACTTACAGATACTCACATACACTCAGATACACTCACATACACTCAGATACACTCACATACACTTACATACACTCACATACACTCAGATACACTCACATACACTCAGATACTCACATACACTTACAGATACTCACATACACTTACAGATACTCACATACACTCAGATACACTCACATACACTCAGATACACTCACATACACTCAGATACACTCACATACACTCAGATACACTCACATACACTCAGATACACTCACATACACTCAGATACTCACATACACTTACAGATTACTCACATTACACCCAGATACTCACATACACTCAGATACACTCACATAACACTCAGATACATCACTACACTCAGATACACTCACATACACTCATACACTTACAGATACTCTCACATACACTCAGATACACTCACATACACTCAGATACTCACATACACTTACAGATACTCAAATACACTTACAGATACTCACATACACTCAGATACACTCACATACACTCAGATACACTCACATACACTCAGATACACTCACATACACTCACATACACTCACATTATACTCAGATACACTCACATACACTCAGATACACTTACATACACTCACATACACTCACATACACTTACAGATACTCACATACACCCAGATACTCACATACACTCAGATACACTCACATACACTCAGATACACTCACATACACTCAGATACACTCACATACACTCAGATACTCTCACATACACTTACAGATACTCACATACACTCAGATACACTCACATACACTCAGATACACTCACATACACTCAGATACACTCACATACACTCAGATACTCACATACACTTATAGATACTCACATACACTCAGATACACTCACATACACTCAGATACACTCACATACACTCAGATACACTCACATACACTCACATACACTCACATACACTCAGATACTAACATACACTTATAGATACTCACATACACTTACAGATACTCACATACACTCAGATACACTCACATACACTCAGATACACTCACATACACTCAGATACACTCACATACACTCAGATACTCACATACACTTACAGATACTCACATACACTTACAGATACTCACATACACTCAGATACACTCACATACTCTCACATACACTCAGATACACTCACATACACTCAGATACACTCACATAACTCTGATACTACATACACTTACAGATACTCACATTACACTTACAGATACCCACGTTACACTCAGATACACCACGTACACTCAGATACACTCATATACTTACAGATACTCACATACACTCAGATACACACATACACTCAGATACTCACATACACTTA
Organism: Discoglossus pictus; assembly: GCA_027410445.1. Taxonomy (NCBI): domain Eukaryota; kingdom Metazoa; phylum Chordata; class Amphibia; order Anura; family Alytidae; genus Discoglossus; species Discoglossus pictus. The sequence goes on from JAPZIH010000929.1 coordinate 4,452, forward strand.
CAGATACTCACATACACTCAGATACACTCACATACACTCAGATACACTCACATACACTCAGAATCACATCACTCAATCACATACACTTACAGATACACTCACATACACTCAGATACACTCACCATACACTCAGATACACTCACATACAACTCAGATACTCACATACACTTATAGATACTACATACACTTACAGATACTCACATACACTCAGATACACTCACATACACTCAGATACTCACATACACTCAGATACTCACATACACTTATAGATACTCACATACACTTACAGATACTCACATACACTCAGATACACTCACATACACTCAGATACACTCACATACACTCAGATACACTCACATACACTCAGATACTCACATACACTTATAGATACTCACATACACTTACATATACTCACATACACTCAGATACACTCACTTACACTCAGATACACTCACATACACTCAGATACACTCACCATACACTCAGATACTCACATACAATTAGATACTCACATACACTCAGATACACTCACATACACTCAGATACTCACATACACTTACAGATACTCACATACACCCAGATACTCACATACACTCAGATACACTCACATACACTCAGATACACTCACATACACTCAGATACACTCACATACACTCAGATACTCACATACACTTACAGATACTCACATACACTTACAGATACTCACATACACTCAGATACACTCACATACACTCAGATACTCACATACACTCAGATACTCACATACACTTACAGATACTCACATACACCCAGATACTCACATACACTCAGATACAATCACATACACTCAGATACACTCACATACACTCAGATACACTCACATACACTCAGATACTCACATACACTTACAGATACTCACATACACTTACAGATACTCACATACACTCAGATACACTCAAATACACTTACAGATACTCACATACACTCAGATACACTCACATACACTCAGATACTCACATACACTTACAGATACTCACATACACTTACAGATACTCTCACATACACTCACATACACTCACATACACTCAGATACTCTCAATACTCTCACATACACTCACATACACTCAGATACTCACATACACTTATAGATACTCACATACACTTACAGATACTCACATACACTCAGATACACTCACATACACTCAGATACACTCAGATACACTCACATACACTCAGATACTCACATACTCTCACATACACTCAGATACTCTCACATACTTTTACATACACTCAGATACACTCACATACACTCAGATACTCTCACATACACTCAGATAACACTCACATACACTCACATACACTCACATACACTCAGATACACTCACATTACACTCAGATTACTCACATACACTTACAGATACTTCACATACACTTACAGATACTCACATACACTCAGATACACTCACATACTCTCACATACTCACATACAACTTACAGATACTCACATACACCCAGATACACTCACATACACTCAGATACACTCACATAAACCTACAGATACTCTCACATATACACAGATACACTTACATACACTCACATACACTCACATACACCCAGATACTCACATACACTTACAGATACTCACATACACTCAGATACTCACATACACTCAGATGCTCACATACACTCAGATACTCACATACACTCAGATACACTCACATACACTCAGATACTCACATACACTTATAGATACTCACATACACTTACATATACTCACATACACTCAGATACACTCACATACACTCAGATACACTCACATACACTCAGATACACTCACATACACTTAGATACTCACATACACTCAGATACACTCACATACACTCAGATACTCACATACACTTACAGATACTCACATACACTCAGATACTCACATACACTCAGATACTCACATACACTCAGATACACTCACATACACTCAGATACACTCACATACACTCAGTACACTCACATACACTTACAGATACTCACATACACTCAGATACACTCAGATATTCTCAGATACACTCATATACACTCAGATACTCTCACATACACTCAGATACTCTCAGATACACTCACATACACTCAGATACACTCACATACACTCAGATACACTCACATACACTCACATACACTTACAGATACTCACATACACTCAGATACACTCACATACACTCAGATACACTCACATACACTCAGATACTCACAATACACTCAGATACACTCACATACACTCAGATACTCACATACACTCACATACACTCACATACACTCAGATACTCTCACATACACTCAGATACACTCAGATATTCTCACATACACTCAGATACTCTCAATACTCTCACATACACTCAGATACACTCACATACACTCAGATACTCACATACACTTATAGATACTCACATACACTTACAGATACTCACATACACTCAGATACACTCACATACACTCAGATACACTCACATACACTCAGATACACTCACATACACTCAGATACTCACATACACTTATAGATACTCACATACACTTAGAGATACTCACATACACTCAGATACACTCAGAGACACTCACATACACTCAGATACTCACATACACTCAGATACTCACATACACTTATAGATACTCACATACACTTACAGATACCCACATACACTCAGATACACTCACATACACTTACAGATACTCACATACACTTACAGATACCCACATACACTCAGATACACTCACATACACTCAGATACACTCACATACACTCAGATACACTCACATACACTCAGATACTCACATACACTTACAGATACTCACATACACTTACAGATACTCACATACACTCAGATACACTCACATACACTCAGATACACTCACATACACTCAGATACACTCACATACACTCAGATACTCACATACACTTACAGATACTCACATACACTTACAGATACCCACGTACACTCAGATACACTCACATACACTCAGATACACTCACATACACTTACATACACTCACATACACTCAGATACACTCACATACACTCAGATACTCACATACACTTACAGATACTCACATACACTTACAGATACTCACATACACTCAGATACACTCACATACACTCAGATACTCACATACACTCAGATACACTCACATACACTCAGATACACTCACATACACTCAGATACACTCACATACACTCAGATACTCACATACACTTACAGATACTCACATACACCCATTACTCACATACACTCAGATACACTCACATACACTCAGATACACTCACATACACTCAGATACACTCACATACACTCAGATACTCACATACACTTACAGATACTCACATACACTTACAGATACTCACATACACTCAGATACACTCACATACACTCACATACACTCAGATACACTCACATACACTCAGATACTCACATACACTCAGATACACTCACATACACTCAGATACTCACATACACTTACAGATACTCACATACACTTACAGATACTCACATTCACTCATGATACACTCACTACACTCAGATCACATCAAATACACGCAGATACACTCACATTTACTCAGATACATCAACATATGACTATCAGATTACACTCAGATACACTCAGATACACATCACTGATACACTCAGTACTCACATACACTTACAGATACTCACTAACTTTCAGTACTCACATACACTTACAGATACTCACATACACTTTCACCAGTTACTTCTCACATACACTGTCTACGATACACTACACATACACTTCAGATACATCACCTATAACTCCAGTATACTTCTCACATTACATCAGATACACTCACCACCTACACTCAGATAACACTCACATATACTCAGATACACTCACATAACACTTGCAGATACACTCAGATACACTCAGGATACACTCACATACACAATCTCTAGATAACTCACATGTAGCACTTACATACACACTCACATACATCTCCACATACACATTACAGATACTCACATACACTCCAGATATCACATACACGTCAGATACACTCACATACACTCAGATACACTCACATACACTCAGATACACTCACAAACACTTATATTATACTCACATACACTTACAGGATACTCACATACACTTACAGATACACTCACGATTACACTCTTGATACACTCACATACACTACAATACTCACATACACTCAGATACACTCACATACACTCAGATTACTCAAATACACTTACAGATACTCACATATACACCTTACAGATACTCACTATACACTTGCAGGATGACACTCACAATACACTCAGATTACACTCACATACACTCAAATACACTCACAATAACCTCAGATACTCACAATACACTGTATAGATACTCACACACTTACGATACTCACATACACTCATGATACACACACATACACTCAGGATACCACTCACATACACTCAGATTCACGCACAATACACTCAGATACACACATACACTTATAGATAACTCACAAACACTTAGAGATACTCACATACACTCAGATACACTCAGAGACACTCACATACACTCAGATACTCACATACACTCAGATACTCACATACACTTATAGATACTCACATACACTTACAGATACTCACATACACTTACAGATACTCACATACACTTACAGATACCCACGTACACTCAGATACACCCACGTACACTCAGATACACTCACATACACTTACAGATACTCACATACACTCAGATACACTCACATACACTCAGATACTCACATACACTTACAGATACTCACATACACTTACAGATACTCACATACACTCAGATACACTCACATACACTTACAGATACTCACATACACCCAGATACTCACATACACTCAGATACACTCACATACACTCAGATACACTCACATACACTCAGATACACTCACATACACTCAGATACACTCACATACACTCAGATACTCACATACACTTACAGATACTCACATACACTTACAGATACACTCACATACACTCAGATACACTCACATACACTCAGATACACTCACATACACTCAGATACTCACATACACTTACAGATACTCACATACACTCAGATACACTCACATACACTCAGATACTCACATACACTCAGATACACTCACATACACTTACAGATACTCACATACACTCAGATACACTCACATACACTCAGATACTCACATACACTTACATATACTCACATACACTCAGATACACTCACATACACTCAGATACACTCACATACACTCAGATACACTCACATACACTCAGATACTCACATACACTTACAGATACTCACATACACTCAGATACACTCACATACACTCAGATACTCACATACACTTACAGATACTCACATACACCCAGATACTCACATACACTCAGATACACTCACATACACTCAGATACACTCACATACACTCAGATACACTCACATACACTCAGATACTCACATACACTTACAGATACTCACATACACTTACAGATACTCACATACACTCAGATACACTCACATACACTCAGATACTCACATACACTCAGATACTCACATACACTTACAGATACTCACATACACCCAGATACTCACATACACTCAGATACACTCACATACACTCAGATACACTCACATACACTCAGATACTCACATACACTTACAGATACTCACATACACTTACAGATACTCACATACACTCAGATACACTCACATACACTTACAGATACTCACATACACTCAGATACACTCACATACACTCAGATACTCACATACACTTACAGATACTCACATACACTTACAGATACTCACATACACTCAGATACACTCACATACACTCAGATACACTCACATACACTCAGATACACTCACATACACTCAGATACTCACATACACTTATAGATACTCACATACACTTACAGATACTCACATACACTCAGATACACTCACATACACTCAGATACTCACATACACTTACAGATACTCACATACACCCAGATACTCACATACACTCAGATACACTCACATACACTCAGATACACTCACATACACTCAGATACACTCACATACACTCACATACACTCACATACACTCAGATACACTCACATACACTCAGATACTCACATACACTTACAGATACTCACATAAACTTACAGATACTCACATACACTCAGATACACTCACATACACTCAGATACTCACATACACTTACAGATACTCACATACACTTACAGATACTCACATACACCCAGATACTCACATACACTCAGATACACTCACATACACTTACAGATACTCACATACACTTACAGATACTCACATACACTCAGATACTCACATACACTCACATACACTCACATACACTTACAGATACTCACATACACTTACAGATACTCACATACACTCAGATACACTCACATACACTTACAGATACTCACATACACTTACAGATACTCACATACACTCACATACACTCACATACACTTACAGATACTCACATACACTCACATACACTCACATACACTTACAGATACTCACATACACTTACAGATACTCACATACACCCAGATACTCACATACACTCAGATACACTCACATACACTTACAGATACTCACATACACTTACAGATACTCACATACACCCAGATACTCACATACACTCACATACACTCACATACACTTACAGATACTCACATACACTTACAGATACTCACATACACTCAGATACACTCACATACACTCAGATACACTCACATACACTCAGATATACTCACATACACTCAGATACTCACATACACTCACATACACTCACATACACTTACAGATACTCACATACACTCAGATACTCACATACACTCACATACACTCAGATACACTCACATACACTCAGATACTCACATACACTTACAGATACTCACATACACTTACAGATACTCACATACACTCAGATACACTCACATACACTCAGATACACTCACATACACTCAGATACACTCACATACACTCAGATACTCACATACACTTATAGATACTCACATACACTTACAGATACTGACATACACTCAGATACACTCACATACACTCAGATACACTCACATACACTCAGATACACTCACATACACTCAGATACTCACATACACTTACAGATACTCACATACACCCAGATACTCACATACACTCAGATACACTCACATACACTCAGATACACTCACATACACTCAGATACACTCACATACACTCACATACACTCACATACACTCAGATACACTCACATACACTCAGATACTCACATACACTTACAGATACTCACATAAACTTACAGATACTCACATACACTCAGATACACTCACATACACTCAGATACTCACATACACTTACAGATACTCACATACACTTACAGATACTCACATACACCCAGATACTCACATACACTCAGATACACTCACATACACTTACAGATACTCACATACACTTACAGATACTCACATACACTCAGATACTCACATACACTCAGATACACTCACATACACTCAGATACACTCACATACACTCAGATACACTCACATACACTCACATACACTTACAGATACTCACATACACTTACAGATACTCACATACACTCAGATACACTCACATACACTTACAGATACTCACATACACTTACAGATACTCACATACACTCACATACACTCACATACACTTACAGATACTCACATACACTCAGATACACTCACATACACTTACAGATACTCACATACACTTACAGATACTCACATACACCCAGATACTCACATACACTCAGATACACTCACATACACTTACAGATACTCACATACACTTACAGATACTCACATACACCCAGATACTCACATACACTCACATACACTCACATACACTTACAGATACTCACATACACTTACAGATACTCACATACACTCAGATACACTCACATACACTCAGATATACTCACATACACTCAGATACTCACATACACTCACATACACTCACATACACTTACAGATACTCACATACACTTACAGATACTCACATACACTCAGATACACTCACATACTCTCAGATAGACACAGATACACTTACATAGACTCATGTAGTCTGACGTAAACTCACAAATCCACACACATAGATTTATCTTTTCATGCATGCACTCTCCCATGCACTCTCCCATGCACTCTCTCATGCACTCTCTCATGCACTCTTACATGCACATGCTCTTGTGCACTCTCACATGCACTCTCTCATGCACTCTCCCATGCACTCTCTCATGCACTCTTACATGCACATGCTCTTGTGCACTCTCTCATGCACTCTCTCATGCACTCTTACATGCACATGCTCTTGTGCACTCTCAAATTCACTCTCTCATGCACTCTCCCATGCACTCTCTCATGCACTCTTACATGCACTCTCTCATGCACTCTCCCATGCACTCTCTCATGCACTCTTACATGCACATGCTCTTGTGCACTCTCACATGCACTCTCCCATGCACTCTCTCATGCACTCTTACATGCACATGCTCTTGTGCACTCTCTCATGCACTCTCTCATGCACTCTTACATGCACATGCTCTTGTGCACTCTCACATGCACTCTCTCATGCACTCTCCCATGCACTCTCTCATGCACTCTTACATGCACTCTCTCATGCACTCTCCCATGCACTCTCTCATGCACTCTCTCATGCACTCTTACATGCACATGCTCTTGTGCACTCTCACATGCACTCTCTCATGCACTCTCCCATGCACTCTCTCATGCACTCTTACATGCACTCTCTCATGCACTCTCCCATGAACTCTCTCATGCACTTTCTCATGCACTCTTACATGCACATGCTCTTGTGCACTCTCACATGCACTCTCACATGCACTCTCTCATGCACTCTCTCATGCACTCTTACATGCACATGCTCTTGTGCACTCTCACATGCACACTCACATGCACTCTCCCATGCACTCTCTCATGCACTCTTACATGCACATGCTCTTGTGCACTCTCTCATGCACTCTCTCATGCACTCTTACATGCACATGCTCTTGTGCACTCTCAAATTCACTCTCTCATGCACTCTCCCATGCACTCTCTCATGCACTCTTACATGCACTCTCTCATGCACTCTCCCATGCACTCTCTCATGCACTCTTACATGCACATGCTCTTGTGCACTCTCACATGCACTCTCCCATGCACTCTCTCATGCACTCTTACATGCACATGCTCTTGTGCACTCTCTCATGCACTCTCTCATGCACTCTTACATGCACATGCTCTTGTGCACTCTCACATGCACTCTCTCATGCACTCTCTCTTATGCACTCTCTCATGCACTCTTACATGCACTCTCTCATGCACTCTCCCATGCACTCTCTCATGCACTCTCTCATGCACTCTTACATGCACATGCTCTTGTGCACTCTCACATGCACTCTCTCATGCACTCTCCCATGCACTCTCTCATGCACTCTTACATGCACTCTCTCATGCACTCTCCCATGAACTCTCTCATGCACTTTCTCATGCACTCTTACATGCACATGCTCTTGTGCACTCTCACATGCACTCTCACATGCACTCTCTCATGCACTCTCTCATGCACTCTTACATGCACATGCTCTTGTGCACTCTCACATGCACACTCACATGCACTCTCTCATGCACTCTCTCATGCACTCTTACATGCACATGCTCTTGTTCACTCTCACATGCACTCTCTCATGCACTCTCCCATGCACTCTCTCATGCACTCTCTCATGCACTCTCTCATGCACTCTCCCATGCACTCTCTCATGCACTCTTACATGCACATGCTCTTGTTCACTCTCACATGCACTCTCTCATGCACTCTTACATGCACATGCTCTTGTGCACTCTCACATGCACTCTCTCATGCACTCTCCCATGCACTCTCTCATGCACTCTTACATGCACATGCTCTTGTTCACTCTCACATGACCGCAGAGACACAACCTTTAGGACATTATGAGTACTGCAAGCAAATACTACACTTGTGGGTATATATTTCTGTCTAAACCACTGCAGATACTTCCAAATGAAGCCACAATGCTTTCACTCTTTAATCCAATGTACTTCATGACTCTGCCATTATAACACGGGGGTTAAATCATTTTCAGTTTATTATGAAATATTTTAATCACATAAATCCTTTACAAATGTATATTTTAGTGTCTTCTATTGATCTGAATGTAAAACCATAATTATCTGCACTTTGTTTGTTTCTTGGATCTACATAATACAAAGCACTTGGAATATTCCTTTATAAAGATCTTGCAAGTTACCTAGAAACGTTCCACCACATTGGTTATAGAAACAGCACCATCTAGAGATCACCTCCAGTATTGCATGTAGCTTTTTATATATTACTAGGAAGTTTTGACGGGCATAAAATTGTAAACCTGGCAATGCTGTTTGCCACGCAATGTGACGATTTTGCCCCTCTAAGCCCCTCTAAGCACTTTCGACGCTCATTGCGGGCCACCCCCCCCCCCCCATGTACTTTGGCGCTCATCGCGCAGCACACAATGAGCCCTTTGGCACTCATTGCAAGCCCCTCCCCCTGTGTAGTATATAGGCCTTGCGCTTGATCACCTTTGGCGCTCATCGCAAGCCTCCCCCATGTAGTTTAGGGGCTTCGTGTTTAGTGTTAGTGCCTTGGGTTACATTTTTGTGTTAAGTGTTACTGCCTTCAGCCTCGTTTTCATCCTTTTTTTAAAAATTTCGTCCGCCATTTCTTTTCTTGATTGGGTGGTTTTCGATTATGTAAAAACAGCAAATATGCCTCAAATTTACTTGCAACCTCACTCACTGGAAGTGAATTTGAGGCATACTTGTGCCTTTTTGGTGGTCTTTCCAGTTGCGTTGTTCAAGCGTTTTAAATGCTTCGGTCTTAAGTCCTTCGGGCCTCGCAGTCGTGTCCGTCAACTGCTCACCTCGCTTTGCAACGCTCGCAGTCGACCAACATCGCAAACGTTCCCAACATTCGTAAGATCCACAACTATTATAATGATTCGTTTGAACAGATTAAATAAAGTTACATTGCTCTCTTCCTATAACATAAATTATTTCAAGTTGCTTTTTGTATCTTTTAGTAACAAAACCATTTAACCTGACATTACTATTTTATTGTCTTCTATTTAATTACTTTTATAAACATCTTTATTTGCACAACCTATTTTTGCATTTTAAGCTTAATTTTCCACCAAGCATTACATAAAAATAATTATTTTGTTGGCCTGTGACAAACTAGTCATGTACATTAAAATACAAAATAAACTCAGATGGGATAAGAGGTACTCCAAATTATCACCTTAATCATGAGGTATTTGAATGATCATCTCAATTTGGAGGTACTCAAATCATCATCTCAATTTGGAGGTACTCAAATCATCATCTCAATTTGGAGGTACTCAAATGATCATCTCAATTTGGAGGTACTCAAATGATCATCTCAATTTGGAGGTACTCAAATGATCATCCCAATTTGGAGGTAATCAAATCATCATCTCAATTTGGAGGTACTCAAATGATCATCTCAATTTGGAGGTACTCAAATGATCATCTCAATTTGGAGGTACTCAAATCATCATCTCAATTTGGAGGTACTCAAATCATCATCTCAATTTGGAGGTACTCAAATGATCATCTCAATTTGGAGGTACTCAAATGATCATCTCAATTTGGAGGTACTCAAATGATCATCCCAATTTGGAGGTAATCAAATCATCATCCCAATTTGGAGGTACTCAAATCATCATCTCAATTTGGAGGTACTCAAATGATCATCTCAATTTGGAGGTACTCAAATGATCATCTCAATTTGGAGGTACTCAAATCATCATCTCAATTTGGAGGTACTCAAATCATCATCTCAATTTGGAGGTACTCAAATCATCATCTCAATTTGGAGGTACTCAAATCATCATCTCAATTTGGAGGTACTCAAATGATCATCCCAATTTGGAGGTACTCAAATGATCATCTCAATTTGGAGGTACTCAAATGATCATCTCAATTTGGAGGTACTCAAATCATCATCTCAATTTGGAGGTACTCAAATGATCATCCCAATTTGGAGGTACTCAAATGATCATCTCAATTTGGAGGTACTCAAATATTTATCTCAATTTGGAGGTACTCAAATGATCATCTCAATTTGGAGGTACTCAAATCATCATCTCAATTTGGACGTACTCAAATCATCATCTCAATTTGGAGGTACTCAAATCATCATCCCAATTTGGAGGTACTCAAATCATCATCTCAATTTGGAGGTACTCAAATGATCATCTCAATTTGGAGGTACTCAAATCATCATCTCAATTTGGAGGTACTCAAATCATCATCTCAATTTGGAGGTACTCAAATCATCATCTCAATTTTGAGGTACTCAAATGATCATCTCAATTTGGAGGTACTCAAATCATCATCCCAATTTGGAGGTACTCAAATCATCATCCCAATTTGGAGGTAATCAAATCCTCATCTCAATTTAGAGGTACTCAAATCATCATCTCAATTTGGAGGTACTCAAATCATCATCTCAATTTGGAGGTACTCAAATCATCATCCCAATTTGGAGGTACTCAAATCATCATCTCAATTTGGAGGTACTCAAATGATCGTCTCAATTTGGAGGTACTCAAATCATCATCCCAATTTGGAGGTACTCAAATCATCATCTCAATTTGAAGGTACTCAAATGATCATCTCAATTTGGAGGTACTCAAATCATCATCTCAATTTGGAGGTACTCAAATGATCGTCTCAATTTGGAGGTACTCAAATGATCATCTCAATTTGGAGGTACTCAAATCATCATCTCAATTTAGAGTTACTCAAATCCTCATCTCACTTTGGAGGTACTCAAATCCTCATCTCAATTTGGAGGTACTCAAATCATCATCTCAATTTGAAGGTACTCAAATGATCATCTCAATTTGGAGGTACTCAAATGATCATCTCAATTTGGAGGTACTCAAGTCATCATCTCAATTTGGAGGTACTCAAATGATCATCTCAATTTGGAGGTACTCAAATGATCATCTCAATTTGGAGGTACTCAAATGATCATCCCAATTTGGAGGTACTCAAATTATCATCTCAATTTGGAGGTACTCAAATCATCATCTCAATTTGGAGGTACTCAAATCATCATCTCAATTTGGAGGTACTCAAATCATCATCACAATTTGGAGGTACTCAAATCATCATCTCAATTTGGAGGTACTCAAATCATCATCTCAATTTGGAGGTACTAAAATGATCATCTCAATTTGGAGGTACTAAAATGATCATCTCAATTTGGAGGTACTCAAATCATCATCTCAATTTGGAGGTACTCAAATCATCATCTCAATTTGGAGGTACTCAAATCATCATCCCAATTTGGAGGTACTCAAATCATCATCCCAATTTGGAGGTACTCAAATCCTCATCTCAATTTGGAGGTACTCAAATCATCATCTCAATTTGGAGGTACTCAAATCATCATCTCAATTTGGAGGTACACAAATCATCATCCCAATTTGGAGGTACTCAAATCATCATCTCAATTTGGAAGTACTCAAATCATCATCTCAATTTGGAGGTACTCAAATGATCATCTCAATTTGGAGGTACTCAAATGATCATCTCAATTTGGAGGTACTCAAATGATCATCTCAATTTGGAGGTACTCAAATCATCATCTCAATTTGGAGGTACTCAAATCATCATCTCAATTTGGAGGTACTCAAATCATCATCCCAATTTGGAGGTACTCAAATCATCATCTCAATTTGGAGGTACTCAAATCATCATCTCAATTTGGAGGTACTCAAATCATCATCTCAATTTGGAGGTACTCAAATCATCATCCCAATTTGGAGGTACTCAAATCATCATCCCAATTTGGAGGTACTCAAATCCTCATCTCAATTTGGAGGTACTCAAATCATCATCTCAATTTTGAGGTACTCAAATCCTCATCTCAATTTGGAGGTACTCAAATCCTCATCTCAATTTGGAAGTACTCAAATCATCATCTCAATTTGGAGGTACTCAAATGATCATCTCAATTTGGAGGTACTCAAATGATCATCCCAATTTGGAGGTACTCAAATTATCATCTCAATTTGGAGGTACTCAAATCATCATCTCAATTTGGAGGTACTCAAATCATCATCTCAATTTGGAGGTACTCAAATCATCATCCCAATTTGGAGGTACTCAAATCATCATCTCAATTTGGAGGTACTCAAATCATCATCTCAATTTGGAGGTACTAAAATGATCATCTCAATTTGGAGGTACTAAAATGATCATCTCAATTTGGAGGTACTCAAATCATCATCTCAATTTGGAGGTACTCAAATCATCATCTCAATTTGGAGGTACTTAAATCATCATCCCAATTTGGAGGTACTCAAATCATCATCCCAATTTGGAGGTACTCAAATCCTCATCTCAATTTGGAGGTACTTAAATCATCATCTCAATTTGGAGGTACTCAAATCATCATCTCAATTTGGAGGTACACAAATCATCATCCCAATTTGGAGGTACTCAAATCATCATCTCAATTTGGAAGTACTCAAATCATCATCTCAATTTGGAGGTACTCAAATGATCATCTCAATTTGGAGGTACTCAAATGATCATCTCAATTTGGAGGTACTCAAATGATCATCTCAATTTGGAGGTACTCAAATCATCATCTCAATTTGGAGGTACTCAAATCATCATCTCAATTTGGAGGTACTCAAATCATCATCCCAATTTGGAGGTACTCAAATCATCATCTCAATTTGGAGGTACTCAAATCATCATCTCAATTTGGAGGTACTCAAATCATCATCTCAATTTGGAGGTACTCAAATCATCATCCCAATTTGGAGGTATTCAAATCATCATCCCAATTTGGAGGTACTCAAATCCTCATCTCAATTTGGAGGTACTCAAATCATCATCTCAATTTTGAGGTACTCAAATCCTCATCTCAATTTGGAGGTACTCAAATCCTCATCTCAATTTGGAAGTACTCAAATCATCATCTCAATTTGGAGGTACTCAAATCATCATCTCAATTTGGAGGTACTCAAATGATCATCTCAATTTGGAGGTACTCAAATGATCATCTCAATTTGGAGGTACTCAAATGATCATCTCAATTTGGAGGTACTCAAATCATCATCTCAATTTGGAGGTACTCAAATCATCATCTCAATTTGGAGGTACTCAAATCATCATCTCAATTTGGAGGTACTCAAATCATCATCTCAATTTGGAGGTACTCAAATCATCATCTCAATTTGGAGGTACTCAAATGATCATCTCAATTT
Source organism: Discoglossus pictus (assembly GCA_027410445.1). Taxonomy (NCBI): domain Eukaryota; kingdom Metazoa; phylum Chordata; class Amphibia; order Anura; family Alytidae; genus Discoglossus; species Discoglossus pictus. Next base: position 19,810 of record JAPZIH010000929.1, read on the forward strand.
GGAGGTACTAAAATGATCATCTCAATTTGGAGGTACTCAAATCATCATATCAATTTAGAGGTACTCAAATCATCATCTCAATTTGGAGGTACTCAAATCATCATCCCAATTTGGAGGTACTCAAATCATCATCCCAATTTGGAGGTACTCAAATCCTCATCTCAATTTGGAGGTACTCAAATCATCATCTCAATTTGGAGGTACTCAAATCATCATCTCAATTTGGAGGTACACAAATCATCATCCCAATTTGGAGGTACTCAAATCATTATCTCAATTTGGAGGTACTCAAATGATCATCCCAATTTGGAGGTACTCAAATGATCATCTCAATTTGGAGGTACTCAAATATTTATCTCAATTTGGAGGTACTCAAATGATCATCTCAATTTGGAGGTACTCAAATCATCATCTCAATTTGGAGGTACTCAAATCATCATCTCAATTTGGAGGTACTCAAATCATCATCCCAATTTGGAGGTACTCAAATGATCATCTCAATTTGGAGGTACTCAAATGATCATCTCAATTTGGAGGTACTCAAATCATCATCTCAATTTGGAGGTACTAAAATGATCATCTCAATTTGGAGGTACTCAAATCATCATCTCAATTTTGAGGTACTCAAATCATCATCTCAATTTGGAGGTACTCAAATCATCATCCCAATTTGGAGGTACTCAAATCATCATCCCAATTTGGAGGTACTCAAATCCTCATCTCAATTTAGAGGTACTCAAATCATCATCTCAATTTGGAGGTACTCAAATCATCATCTCAATTTGGAGGTACTCAAATCATCTCAATTTGGAGGTACTCAAATGATCGTCTCAATTTGGAGGTACTCAAATGATCATCTCAATTTGGAGGTACTCAAATCATCATCTCAATTTGGAGGTACTCAAATGATCATCTCAATTTGGAGGTACTCAAATCATCATCTCAATTTAGAGGTACTCAAATCCTCATCTCACTTTGGAGGTACTCAAATCCTCATCTCAATTTGGAGGTACTCAAATCATCATCTCAATTTGAAGGTACTCAAATGATCATCTCAATTTGGAGGTACTCAAATGATCATCTCAATTTGGAGGTACTCAAGTCATCATCTCAATTTGGAGGTACTCAAATGATCATCTCAATTTGGAGGTACTCAAATGATCATCCCAATTTGGAGGTACTCAAATTATCATCTCAATTTGGAGGTACTCAAATCATCATCTCAATTTGGAGGTACTCAAATCATCATCTCAATTTGGAGGTACTCAAATCATCATCCCAATTTGGAGGTACTCAAATCATCATCTCAATTTGGAGGTACTCAAATCATCATCTCAATTTGGAGTTACTAAAATGATCATCTCAATTTGGAGGTACTAAAATGATCATCTCAATTTGGAGGTACTCAAATCATCATCTCAATTTGGAGGTACTCAAATCATCATCTCAATTTGGAGGTACTCAAATCATCATCCCAATTTGGAGGTACTCAAATCATCATCCCAATTTGGAGGTACTCAAATCCTCATCTCAATTTGGAGGTACTCAAATCATCATCTCAATTTGGAGGTACTCAAATCATCATCTCAATTTGGAGGTACACAAATCATCATCCCAATTTGGAGGTACTAAAATCATCATCTCAATTTGGAAGTACTCAAATCATCATCTCAATTTGGAGGTACTCAAATGATCATCTCAATTTGGAGGTACTCAAATGATCATCTCAATTTGGAGGTACTCAAATGATCATCTCAATTTGGAGGTACTCAAATGATCATCTCAATTTGGAGGTACTCAAATCATCATCTAAATTTGGAGGTACTCAAATCATCATCCCAATTTGGAGGTACTCAAATCATCATCTCAATTTGGAGGTACTCAAATCATCATCTCAATTTGGAGGTACTCAAATCATCATCTCAATTTGGAGGTACTCAAATCATCATCCCAATTTGGAGGTACTCAAATCATCATCCCAATTTGGAGGTACTCAAATCCTCATCTCAATTTGGAGGTACTCAAATCATCATCTCAATTTTGAGGTACTCAAATCCTCATCTCAATTTGGAGGTACTCAAATCCTCATCTCAATTTGGAAGTACTCAAATCATCATCTCAATTTGGAGGTACTCAAATGATCATCTCAATTTGGAGGTACTCAAATGATCATCTCAATTTGGAGGTACTCAAATGATCATCTCAATTTGGAGGTACTCAAATGATCATCTCAATTTGGAGGTACTCAAATCATCATCTCAATTTGGAGGTACTCAAATCATCATCTCAATTTGGAGGTACTCAAATCATCATCTCAATTTGGAGGTACTAAAATGATCATCTCAATTTGGAGGTACTAAAATGATCATCTCAATTTGGAGGTACTCAAATCATCATCTCAATTTGGAGGTACTCAAATCATCATCTCAATTTGGAGGTACTCAAATCATCATCCCAATTTGGAGGTACTCAAATCATCATCCCAATTTGGAGGTACTCAAATCCTCATCTCAATTTGGAGGTACTCAAATCATCATCTCAATTTGGAGGTACTCAAATCATCATCTCAATTTGGAGGTACACAAATCATCATCCCAATTTGGAGGTACTCAAATCATCATCTCAATTTGGAGGTACTCAAATGATCATCTCAATTTGGAGGTACTCAAATCATCATCTCAATTTGGAGGTACTCAAATGATCGTCTCAATTTGGAGGTACTCAAATGATCGTCTCAATTTGGAGGTACTCAAATCATCATCTCAATTTTGAGGTACTCAAATCCTCATCTCAATTTGGAGGTACTCAAATCCTCATCTCAATTTGGAAGTACTCAAATCATCATCTCAATTTGGAGGTACTCAAATCATCATCTCAATTTGGAGGTACTCAAATCATCATCTCAATTTGGAGGTACTAAAGTCATCATCTCAATTTGGAGGTACTCAAATGATCATCTCAATTTGGAGGTACTCAAATGATCATCTCCATTTGGAGGTACTCAAATGATCATCTCAATTTGGAGGTACTCAAATGATCATCTCAATTTGGAGGTACTCAAATGATCATCCCAATTTGGAGGTACTCAAATTATCATCTCAATTTGGAGGTACTCAAATCATCATCTCAATTTGGAGGTACTCACATCATCATCTCAATTTGGAGGTACTCAAATGATCGTCCCAATTTGCAGGTACTCAAATGATCATCTCAATTTGGAGGTACTCAAATGATCATCTCAATTTGAAGGTACTCAAATCATCATCTCAATTTGGAGGTACTCAAATGATCATCTCAATTTGGAGGTACTCAAATCATCATCTCAATTTGGAGGTACTCAAATGATCATCTCAATTTGGAGGTACTCAAATCATCATCTCAATTTGGAGGTACTCAAATCATCATCTCAATTTGGAGGTACTCACAATATACCTTGACCCTGACTATAAATTAATTTTAGTCTGTGATGCAACTGCGATAGATGTTGATTTATTTTAGTATTTTGGACCTTTTCTTGCTCATTGATACTCAGCGAGCGACAGTGTATGTGATATAATAATATGTAGCATGTCACATAAAATAACCTTTGTGCCAAAAGGTGACATTTTTTTTTCTAAATACATTTTCAATCTTAATAAAGTCTTAAAGATAAGCCAAAGAGCCCTTCTCTTAAGGTAGTATATCTAATCGGTAATGACTATATGATCTGGTGGACTCCCAACACGGGACCCTGTTATACTGATTCTGTAGTGTTATGGAAGATAAAGGGCCAATAAAGTGCTTTAAATAGTTTTTTTTAGTGGTTTATCCATGTGACTTACTCTATGGACTTTATTACCTGTGATTTATCATGTATTGCATATGTCACGACCCAGAGATTGGGGCCACGTGGCACCGCACATCACCTGCTTTAGCTTACAGAAACTCCTCTAGAAAAGCAATACTACCCCCAGTGGTTAGGAGCAGAATTGCTGGTCCATAATAATACTTTCCATGTTAAAAAGATCATTTTCCATCAGAATGAAACGCACACCTCAAGTATGTTTCTCCACACTCCACCCCCACACCTCCGCCAGGGAGGATTCAGCCTCCAGGCCTGTGCTAGAACTTTCCTCCAGCTCTGTGCGCCGTCTTGTGATGTCACACATTAACGTTAGGAGATCTCAGGAAGCCTTCGACACTTCCTTATAGACTAACATCCCCATTAAATTCCCTCCACGTGTAAAACCGAAGCCCGTAACAGAGCCTGCAAGACTTACGGCTATTAAATTGGCCTCTTAAAGCAACCCGCCAACGACCTACGGGTTGCAGGTGTAAAAACCCTGTGGGACGACAAAATCTCTGAACGATATTTTTGAATATCGATATTAAATTGCTATGAATCCCCAAAGACTCCCTGGCATTCAAACCCGTAACCCCAAATAGAGGCAAAATATTACGGGCTCCAAATAGGACCCGCAAAGGGTTTATAGACAAGTTCTCAACACTATAAAAGATAATATAAACACCAGTGGACTTAATAATATGGGGGAAGCATGAAAGGCGTTACAATTCATTGCACAACAATCCCCAAAAACAAAATAGGCATTTTAAATAATTATTATTTTGTCATATGTTGGAATGGTCATGCATATGCCAATATGAAAAGCCATGCTGCAACATGCATAAAGCAATTAAAGACACACTACGTGATTAAACAACAAAACAACAACATGGAACTCCTTGCCATATGTGGACCCTGGAAAATAAATATAATTGCATATACATCTCGCTCATCACATCTTCATTGGGAACACAAATAGTGGCCAAATTACACCGCCATGTGGCATATATCAAGTACCAGGGGAACATTAGATTATTTGTTGCTCAGTCCTTCAGTTGTGTCCAACTCTCTGTGACCCTATGGGCTGCAACACATTTAGCTAGGTCTCTGTGTGTGCTGTTTCACAAGGTTTACATGTCAAAGATACTGGAGTGGGTTGCCAGTTCCTTCTCCAGTGGACTGGGATTTGTCTGATACCCAAGTCCCCTCCCTGTCTTGGTACCCAAGTCCCTTCACAGCCACAACGTAGCGATCCAGATGGGGACCAGGAGAACAAACACCACACTAAACACATCAGGAAGGGCTGCAAACACACATGGAGGCTGTGCACAGGCACGTGGAGCAACAGAAAAACATCAGGGGTAATCTCTGCTACGCTCATCCTGGTAAGTCCCACGCCATTGCTGGTGACCATGTGCCATGATGAATGCCCCATTCCCATTTGGTGTTTTGCTATTCATCAATTTACATAAGTGGTGGTGGTGATGGGGCTTGTGTACCTGAATGAAGCTGTGAGCTATACCATGTAGGGCCACTGTAGGTGGGCACGTCATAGCAGAGAGGTCAGACAAATGACAGTCCACTAGAGAAGGCACTGGCAACCCACTTCAGTATTACCTGACATGTTCCTTTTAGGTCCTCTGTGGATTGTTGACTCCACAATATCACTAATTGAACCTGGCATGTGTATTAACCCTTTATATAAACTGTATATGTGTGTGTATCACATATATAGTTGTGAGCATGCGAGCTGTGGCTAACACTTGCGGGCTTGTGCAGCGAGGGCCGCAGTTGCTGGCAAGGAGCGCCAAAGGGGCTCCTTTACCAGCAACTGCGGACCTCGCTAAATTTACGTAGTTACGAAAGGAAAATACAAGACACGTTACGACCCATTACGACCTCGCAAAAATCGGCCGCAACCCGCGCACATCAAAACATGACAAATACATAAAAAGCTTACTTACAGCAAGGGGGGCACCCAGGACCTCGAAAACTGAAGTTGCACCTCAATTTAAGTACAAATTTTTGAGTTTAGACACCCGAAAATCCCCTAAGCGAGAGAAAAAATGGCCTCCGAACAAAACGAAAACGAGGCTAAAGGACCTTAAACACGTAAAACACCACCAAACACCTACAGATATTCCGAAAAAGTCGGATGACATCTGAAAACAAGGACGCAAAATCAGCCACAGCCGCGTACCACACATTAGGCGCCATTTTAGAACAATAACTTATACAATGCGGAAGTACACAGCTACGCTAACGGATTTGCCTCGCGCACGCACACGATTACACTGCGCACATTCATCACACTTACACAGCAGCTCCCCGGTTGTTGCCCTGTATGTGTTGGGGGTTCCCGGTTGTTGCCCTGTATATGTTGGGGGTCCCCGGTTGTTGCCCTGTATGTGTTGGGGGTTCCCGGTTGTTGCCCTGTATGTGTTGGGGGGTCCCCAGTTGTTGCCCTGTATATGTTGGGGGTCCCCGGTTGTTGCCCTGTATGTGTTGGGGGTTCCCGGTTGTTGCCCTGTATGTGTTGGGGGTTCCCGGTTGTTGCCCTGTATGTGTTGGGGGGTCCCCAGTTGTTGCCCTGTTTGTGTTGGGGGTCCCCGGTTGTTGCCCTGTATGTGTTGGGGGGTCTCCGGTTGTTGCCCTGTATATGTTGGGGGTCCCCGGTTGTTGCCCTGTATGTGTTGGGGGTTCCCGGTTGTTGCCCTGTATGTGTTGGGGGGTCCCCAGTTGTTGCCCTGTATATGTTGGGGGTCCCCGGTTGTTGCCCTGTATGTGTTGGGGGTCCCCGGTTGTTGCCCTGTATGTGTTGGGGGTTCCCGGTTGTTGCCCTGTATATGTTGGGGGTCCCCGGTTGTTGCCCTGTATGTGTTGGGGGGTTCCCGGTTTTTGCCCTGTATGTGTTGGGGGGTCCCCAGTTGTTGCCCTGTATATGTTGGGGGTCCCAGGTTGTTGCCCTGTATGTGTTGGGAGTCCCCGGTTGTTGCCCTGTATGTGTTGGGGGGTCCCCGGTTGTTGCCCTGTATGTGTTGGGGGTCCCCGGTTGTTGCCCTGTATGTGTTGGGGGGTCCCCGGTTGTTGCCCTGTATGTGTTGGGGGGTCCCTGGTTGTTGCCCTGTATGTGTTGGGGGTCTCCGGTTGTTGCCCTGTATGTGTTGGGGGTCCCCGGTTGTTGCCCTTTATGTATTGGGGGGTCCCCGGTTGTTGCCCTGTATGTGTTGGGGGGTCCCCAGTTTTTTGCCCTGTATGTGTTGGGGGTCCCCGGTTGTTGCCCTGTATGTGTTGGGGGGTCCCCAGTTGTTGCCCTGTATGTATTGGGGGGTCCCCGGTTGTTGCCCTGTATGTGTTGGGGGGTCCCCAGTTGTTGCCCTGTATGTGTTTGGGGTCCCCGGTTGTTGCCCTGTATGTGTTTGGTCTCCCCGTTGTTGCCCTGTATGTGTTTGGGGTCCCCGGTTGTTGCCCTGTATGTGTTGGGGGGTCCCCGTTGTTGCCCTGTATGTGTTGGGGGGTCCCCGGTTGTTGCCCTGTATGTGTTGGGGGTTCCCGGTTGTTGCCCTGTATGTGTTTGGGGTCCCCGTTTGTTGCCCTGTATGTGTTGGGGGGTCCCCGGTTGTTGCCCTGTATGTGTTGGGGGTTCCCGGTTGTTGCCCTGTATGTGTTTGGGGTCCCCGGTTGTTGCCCTGTATGTGTTGGGGGTTCCCAGTTGTTGCCCTGTATGTGTTTGGGGTCCCCGGTTGTTGCCCTGTATGTGTTTGGGGTCCCCGGTTGTTGCCCTGTATGTGTTGGGGGTTCCCGGTTGTTGCCCTGTATGTGTTTGGGGTCCCCGGTTGTTGCCCTGTATGTGTTGGGGGGTCCCCGGTTGTTGCCCTGTATGTGTTGGGGGTCCCCGGTTGTTGTCCTGTATGTGTTGGGGGGTCCCCGGTTGTTGCCCTGTATGTGTTGGGGGGTCCCCGGTTGTTGCCCTGTATATATTGGGGGTCCCCGGTTGTTGCCCTGTATGTGTTGGGGGTCCCCGGTTGTTGCCCTGTATATGTTGGGGGTCCCTGGTTGTTGCCCTGTATGTGTTGGGGGGTCCCCAGTTGTTGCCCTGTATGTTTTGGGGGGTCCCCGGTTGTTGCCCTGTATGTGTTGGGGGTTCCCGGTTGTTGCCCTGTATATGTTGGGGGTCCCCGGTTGTTGCCCTGTATGTGTTGGGGGGTCCACGGTTGTTGCCCTGTATGTGTTGGGGGTCCCCGGTTGTTGCCCTGTATATGTTGGGGGTCCCCGGTTGTTGCCCTGTATGTGTTGGGGGGTCCCCGGTTGTTGCCCTGTATATATTGGGGTGCCTTTAGAATTCATTTCGATTCATTTAAATCTTTTTGCTGGCGCTTACTGCGGACCTCCAGCGCCATGCGACTACTTGCTCCGGCTGCTAGCCACGCCCCCTAAGTCTCTCCTGCCTACCACCTGTTGCATGAGTTATAGCAGATAACTGAGAGCATGTAAAAGACAGTGATTGATAGCAGTTTTCCCTGTATTTATGACTACACTGACTAGTTAACAAATCTATCTGTGCAGAACAGGTCAGTTATTGGTTAAGGGTTAATTCCCTTTTTTTTTTTGCTGACTACACTGATCCATACCTACGGGCAGGCCATGACATGAAAACACATATTTTATTTTATTTAATGCACATATTTAAAAAGTTCCAGAAAGTATTTCAGTAAGCTTTTAGGAGATCTTTACAGTGAAGTGGTCCAACTTATGCTGAATTAAGTGGCCCTTTATTGACGAAGTTAGCTAGTATTGGAGAGATACCAGCTAACTTCGTCCGCCTCCTCCAGTGCCACTTTCTTCCCCTTTTCCCATCTATGGATTAGCGGTTTAGTTGGGGATCTAATGAGATGCTGTCGGGTTCCATTAGCCAAGGAGCCCACACATCCATAAACTTTGGAATAGAGTCTTCCAGGAGGTGGGTTATTCATTCATTAATTAAAATAAAATTGATCTTATTCTTCACTGCCCGAAGGCTCAAGTCTGAGGATTTCCACTGTCGAGCAATGTGGCCTTTTGTGGCCACCATCATGAACTGCAGTAGCCTGTTTTGGTGGGATGTTAAAAGTGTATTAGAGAGGCCCCAAAGGCCGACTTCAATAGATTTGTTTACTTTGATTTTAAAAATGTTCGAGGCTAGCTCAAATATTTTTGACCAAAGCCCCCTCACCGTAGGGCATACCCACCATATGTGTAGGAATGTACCTGGGTCTCTGCATCCTCTAAAGTTTTTTGCATCTTGGGTCAGACCTCACTTAAAAAGCTTAGCTGGTGTGTGATAGGTTCTATGTAGGACCTTTATTGACGTCTCTAGCACGCTATAGTTATATGACCCTCTAGTTGGGCTGCGCCAGCGTTGTTCCCAGATTGATTGGTCCATAGTGTATCCCAGGTGGTTCATTAAATGCATTATATAGTAGGCTTATAATATTGCTCGACAGTGGAATATCCCTACAGATTCTAACTAGCCAAGTTTCCGGGGCTCTTAGAGAAGTTATAATGAGCTGACATAATGTCGTATTCTACAATAAGTGTAATGTTCTATTAAAGGAAAGTTATATTTCTTCTTAATGCATTCATATGTGACTATTGCCCCTTCTTGGTACCAAGCCGCAAAAGTCAACAATCCCTTGGAGTTCCACCAGTATTTAGATGTTGGGGACAGTTGTATTGTCAGAAGGGGGTTAGGGATAATCGGAGAGATACGAGCTAACTTAGGGGCTACATTATGATGTCGGGTCGCCCATGTCCATATCACCAGTGAGTGTTTAGTTATCGGGTTCCTTATTTTCCCCAGTGTGTTAATTGGAAGCCATATGATGGTGTCCCATGTGTATGGGGGCATTTGTAGATTTTCTATAAATACCCATAAGGACTTGTGTTGAGAGGAGTGCGCCAGGGGGATGAACTAAAGCTGCGCTGCTTTATAGTACTGTTTAAAGTTGGGGCAGGAAAGGCGACCCTTTAGTTTTTGTTACTGTAACGGAACCCATCAATGTTTTACCCTGTTTTATGGTTATTTAATTCTTGGTTAAAATATGATCCTACTGTTATATTATATGTATGTTGGTTGATGCTCTGCAGGATATTAGCTCAGAATATTAGACACCTAGCAGAATACATAATCCTATTAGGGTCTCCTAAAGGCAGGAGAGCCCTATTGTGTAAAGTGTTCACATTGTGAAAGATGGAACAAAGAGAAGCATTATCTTATCAATGTCTGTTATTGAATCAAAGTAGCCGGCTAGTCCCTGGGAGGTGTGACCACACCTATTGTTCTCTCTATGTGTATTACCTGTGGCCAAAGAGATGTATAAATATTTCTGTAAAGGTAAATAAAGTCATTATTCATTTAACTCCCAAATTGTGTGTCGTCCAATATGGGAGGTCGGGAATGGTGAGACTGTAGTGCTTCTTGGGTATTTTACCGTATACCAGCGGAGATATTGGACTGCGTGTTCCAGCTCCGTTACATTTGGTGGCAAGTGGCGGAATTGTTCCCATGGTCAGAAGGACAGCTACAGGAGACACCATTCCGTGGAGTACAAATTGAGGGCAACGCTAGTATCCGTACAGCGCCCCTGGCTACAGCAGGATGGAACGGCTAGTTTTCGGACAGCGTTCCATCATAAGGAGGAGGAGGCGGCCGCGGACTACAGGGATGCAGATAGAAAGGAACTCATGGTTACAGTACCTCTTATTGCTCCACAGAATGAGTTTGGAAGAGAACTCCAAAGCAGACTGGCCTTTTCCCCAGGTACGCTTCCCATAAAAACCTTGGAATGGTTAATGACAGATGTCCACAAATCCATAATGGAAAAGCAGCGGGCACGGGAGCGGTCCATCTTGGGAGCTGCTAACCCACCTCCCACCATTAACCCCCCCCAGCACTGCGTCCGGGTGGTGGGAACTACCAAACCCCTCCACGGTACATCAGGTGCCACACGTGTAACCAGCAGGGTCACATGCAGAGAGACTGTCCCAGAAACAGAAACCGCTCCACGTGGAATACTCCAACTAATTCCCCCCCCCCCCACCGGCAGTGTGTACCCCAGGGAGCTGAAGGTGTCGTCCTTCCTCCCCAGCGACAGTGTGTACCCCACGGAGCTGTAGGTGTCGTCCTTCCTCGCCAGCAGCAGTGTGTACCCCAGGAAGCTGAAGGTGTCGTCCTTCCTCCCCAGCGACAGTGTGTACCCCACGGAGCTGTAGGTGTCGTCCTTCCTCCCCAGCGGCAGTGTGTACCCCAGGGAGCTGAAGGTGTCGTCCTTCCTCCCCAACGGCAGTGTGTACCCCAGGGGGCAGAAGGTGTCGTCCTTCCTCCCCAGCGGCAGTGTGTACCCCAGGGAGCTGAAAGTGTCGTCCTTCCTCCCCAGCGACAGTGTGTACCCCAGGGGGCTGAAGGTGTCGTCCTTCCCCCCCAGCGGCAGTGTGTACCCCAGGGAGCAGAAGGGGCCGTCCTTCCTCCCCAGCGGCAGTGTGAACCCCAGGGGGCAGAAGGTGTCGTCCTTTCCCCCCAAGCGGCAGTGTGAACCCCAGGGGGCAGAAGGTGTCGTCCTTCCCCCTCAGCGGCAGTGTGAACCCCAGGGGGCAGAAGGTGTCGTACTTCCTCCCCAGCGGCAGTGTGAACCCCAGGGGGCAGAAGGTGTCGTCCTTCCCCCCCAGCGGCAGTGTGTACCCCAGGGAGCAGAAGGTGTCGACCTTCCTCCACAGCGGCAGTGGGTACCCCAGGGGGCCAAAGGTGTCATCCTTCCCCCCCCCCAGCGGCAGTGTGAACCCCAGGGGGCAGAAGGTGTCGTCCTTCCCCCCCAGCGGCAGTGTGAAACACAGGGGGCAGAAGGTGTCGTCCTTCCCCCCCAGCGACAGTTTACCCTAACCAGGGGAGACACCAATCTCCCAGACGGCGCAGATGGGACAGTGGTCTCTGCGCCCACAGCCTGTCCAGATCCCCAACTACCCTCACTGGGACAACCGGAGGAGGGGGTAAGTACAAATTCCCCTCCCCAGTTAACTTCTAATGTGGCCCCAGGGTTAACAGAGGAAATGTTAACCCCCACTGACCCCCACGTTTCCCTAGCTACTGAGCCGGAATATGTCCCAAGTACCCCAGCAGAAGAGCTGACAGTGGGGCAGAGTGCAGTCGGCCTCTGCCCTCCCTTTGTCCCTTGTACAGAGCAGGAGGTCCTGCAGGTTATACCAGCAGAAGAGCTGGCATCAGGGCAGAGTGCCGCTGGCCTCTGCCCCTCAAGTCCCCTCAGCGTGTTGCACCATCACCCCAGCGAAATATCCAGGTGCCTGGTTAGACTTCCCCCCAAAGGGGAGATGTGTGACGAAGTGCCCTTCGCCACTTTGGCTTGGAGAGGACTGTTTGCCAGCCTCCTGCCCTGCGACTATGGCCCTGGGACATATTGCCCTTTGGAACCAGTGTTCGGCTATACCAGAGTGTATGTCACTCATTCTGGCCCTTTACATACAGGGGGGTCATTCTGTACTTGCCCTGTATGAACCATGATACCCCAGATAACTGTGCCATGAAGCCCATTCATATAATGAAAGACTATGGGAAAGACGATAGCTACATGGCAATTGAACTGTGTGAAGAGGATCTGAGCGCTCTTCGGTAGTTTTGTGCGCTCAGATCCCAGCTATCTGGGGATATGGGAAATGTGAGTAAATGTGAATTGCAGTAATGCTGATGGGTTGTCAAACTAGAGAATTGACCAACAAATACTTTTGTCCGGACATCCCCAGGCCGATCCGTTGGGATCAGACCGTGTATGCTGGCTTATGGTCACGGGGGAGGTGTGTAACGGAACCCATCACTGTTTTACCCTGTTTTATGGTTATTTAATTCTTGGTTAAAATATGATCCTACTGTTATATTATATGTATGTTGGTTGATGCTCTGCAGGATATTAGCTCAGAATATTACAGACACCTAGCAGAATACATAATCCTTTTTAGGGTCTCCTAGAGGCAGGAGAGCCCTATTGTGTAAAGTGTTTACATTGTGAAAGATGGAACAAAGAGAAGCATTATCTTATCAATGTCTGTTATTGAATCAAAGTAGCCGGCTAGTCCCTGGAAGGTGTGACCACACCTATTGTTCTCTCTATGTGTATTACCTGTGGCCAAAGAGATGTATAAATATTTCTGTAAAGGTAAATAAAGTCAGTATTCATTTGACTCCCAAATTGTGTGTCGTCCAATATGGGAGGTTGGAAATGGTGAGACTGTAGTGCTTCTTGGGTATTTTACTGTATACCAGCGGAGATATTGGACTGCGTGTTCCAGCTCCGTTACAGTTACATACATAGTAGATTTAGAGATCCTTGCGGACTTGTGGTTCCATATAAATTTAAAGATGTGATTTTGAAACCTCTCGAGATCTTTATAGATTATTGGGGTCGGAAGTGTGCGGAATAAGTATAGAAGTCGGGGAAGGATATTCATTTTAACTGCGTGTATTCTGCCTAGCCAGGAGATTTTACTTCTTGACCATCTCTGGAGATCTAATATCAATTCTCTGTATAGGGGTGCATAATTAGTCTTATATAGAACAGCTATTCTTTTGGTGATGGATACCCCTAAATATTTAATATGTGAATTAGGCCAGGAGAAATCAAAATTTTGCTTAAGATACTGAGTCTCTGCTTGCGTGAGAGCTATACCCAATGCTTCCGACTTTGGAAACTCGGGACTCACAATAAATGTAACAAAGTGGTTGAGAGTTTGTAGTAGCTCCGGAATAGAGGTAGTCGGCCTTGTGAGTGAGCCTAGAAAATCATCTGCAAAAAGACTACATTTAAAGTGATGGTTGCCTATCTGGATCCCTTTAATTTTTGAATTAGCTCTTATAGACTGCGCTAGCGGCTCTATTGCCAAGGCGAAAAGTAAGGGTGAGAGAGGGCATCCCTGTCTGGTTCCCCTTTGTACCTCAATTTGCGCCATAGTGTCACCTTGTAATTTCAATCTTGCCTTGGGAGATCTATAGTAGGTCTCAATCAGGTCCATAAATTTCCCACCGAAGCCAAATTTGAATAATACCGCTTTTCTATGTCTAAGGCCACTAAGCAGGTTGGGGTACGATTTTGGGATGCCCATGAGATCAAACTTAAAGTGCGTCTGTTATTATCCCCTCTTTGTCTATAAGGGATGAGTCCCGCCAGGTTTTTATGGATGAGTCTAGGAAGGAATTGGGAGATTCTATTGGCCATCAGCTTTGCTAAGATTTGTATATCCCCATTTAGGAGCGAAATTGGGCGATCATTTTTAACTTCTAGAGAGTCCCTACCTTCTTTGGGGAAGAATATCAAGTCTGCTTGGTTTAATTCTTGGGGCATTTGATGGCCTTCTAAGATTTTGTTAAAAAGATTTGTGAGGTGAGGGGCCAGAGTGTCTATATATTTCTTGTAGTATAAATAGGTAAATCCATCCGGGCCCGGGCCTTCCCTCCCTTCAGGCTGGTAATAGTCTTTCTAACCTCAGATTTCCCAACCTTTGAATTAAGGAGTTCCGCTTCCTCCTGAGATAGAGTGGGCAGATCACATGACTCCAAGAAGGCATATCTTTGTTGTTCTTGCTGCTGGTGATGTTGCCCAGATGAGTATATTTTCTGGAAGTATTCCAGGAAGGTTTTTTGTATAAGATTAGGGCTGGCCATGACCTCACCAGCAGAGGTTCTGATTCTATACATTTTTGATTGCGAAATCTTATTTTTAAGTTTTTTAGCTAGTAAGTTGTTTGGTTTGTTGGCCTTGGCATAGAATCTGTGATCTGTCCATCTCATCGCCTTTTCAGTGCGGTTAGATAATAATAGATCTAGCTCCAATCTAATTTTCTCTATTCTGTTACATAACCGTTTGGAAGGGTTCTGCTGATTCAATCTTTCTAGATCTCCCAAGTCCTTTCTCAGGGGCTCCTCTCTTAATTAAGATTGTCTCTAGAGTCCGCTTGCGATTTTTATAAGAGAGTCCCCTAATGAACGCCTTATGGGCCACCCATAGCCATCCCATGTCCGACTCTGGGGTGACATTGGTCGAAAAGAATATGTCTAGATCATCGGCTATTTGTTTCCCTACTATTGGGTTAGATAAGATGCTCTTATTGAGTCTCCAGCTATAGGGAGGTCTATTTTCAGGCCCATATCTATGGAGGCACTAACCTGTGCGTGGTCCGAACACGGGCACGGATGGATCTCTGCCTTGTCTACACTATCTGAAAGTGATGAGTCCATTAGGATGGTGTCTATTCGGGAATACGTGCCATGTACTGGTGAATAAAAGGTGTACCCCCTCTCACCCTTATGTAGCAATCTCCATGCATCTATAAGATGCAGATCATTAAGTAGTAAGTTGATTTGTTTCAATTTGTTTGAATATTTGCCACATCCCTCCCTGTTTGATCTATCTAGGTCTGGATCCAGAAGCAGGTTGAAATCTCCCCCCAGCATAATCCTCCCAAGAACCACCGATTTTAGATATCTGAGAAGGTTTATAAACGATTTATGTGGGGTGGTTGTTTGCTCATAAAATGATACTAGGGATCGTTTTGTACCCCACGATGTACCTGTCAACACTATAAAATTACCCCCCGGGTCTATTGCGTCCGATCTGATTCATGCCCTTTAGTCTCTTAAAACAAAGATTTCTACTCCTGTGCACTCAGTCCCAGGGAGTCTTCGAGGGTTGAAAGAGGCATGATCTTAGTGTCCAGAGCGACCCTCAAATCTATTGTCTCTGTATCACTTAATTGATATCTGAAAGAGATCTCTATAATCGTCATTTAAACAGTCCTTTATGCCCTGTTTTCTCCCCAGACATATATTGTTTGTTGTAATTAAATCTTCACTGAGGATCCTGGAGACGAGGTGACGGATCCTAAATTTGGGTCTACTTGCTTGCTTTGCCGTTTGTGCCTTTGGACTTCTGTCCATTGTCGGAGAGGCAAGTTTATTCCTTGGAGAGTTTCCAGGGTGTCCTCTCTGGGCAAGAGATTCAGCTCTGACAGGATTGTGTTGCACTCGGATAAAGTATGGACTTTGTTGTTCGTTGTCCCCACTTGAAACGATAGGCTAAAGGGGAACCCCCACCTGTATTTAATACCCTTTTGGATCAAAATCAACAAGGCTGGTTTTAGTTGTTTTCGTTTGAAAAGAGTCGAAGGAGCCAGGTCCGCATATATCTGTATCTGGGCGCCATCAGGGCCGGCAATAGACTTTGTCTTTCGTGATGTTGCCAATAACAAGTCTCTTGTTCCTTGACGAAGGAATCTCGCTATAACATCTTTCGGCTGTTCTGGTGAGTTTGGGCCCCCTATGGCCCTGTGCGCCCTTTCAATTTCCCAGGCGTCTTGTGGGTGGTCAGGCAATAAGCTATGGACAATTGCATTCAAATATAGTTTCAGATCTCCTACTGTTTTAGGTATCCCTCTGAATCTTATATTATTGCGTCTGGACCTATTTTCTAGGTCTTCTAGCTTATTTTCTAGCACCTCTATATGTGCACAATTTTGGGTTATATCCTGACAGTCTTTTTGCTGGGTATCTACAATTTGATCTGTTATTGTTTCCAGTAAGTGGGTCCGGTGCCCAAGGTCTTGCAAATCGTGCCTGATTTCCTTCACAGCCTTATCAAAATGGCATCCAAGTAGGTTGTTGAAGTCCGCAAGTGAGATATCCTACAACTTCATAGGCAGCTTTGTGTGTGAGGTATCTTCTTCCATATCTGAGCCTTCTGATGAACCCACTGTGGATGTATGTGGGGAGGCACAGGTTTGTTGTTGTGCTTTAAAATGGTCCTGGATGCTCTTTGAGGGCAGAATCCGCTTTGATTTGCCCATGTTTGAATCCTGACCTATAGTTCAGCCCAGCAATCCTTAAAAGTATGGTTGTAATCTCTCTAGGATGTTTCAATAATATCAAGTATTTTCTCCACAGGTGGGGTATCCCCTTCAGCCCAAGCCTATCTATTCACAGCATCAGGGGTTACAGATTAGAAAAAAATATTTTCAGGGGCAGCTTGCCTTATCTGGACTGCGCTTCCTGGCATTTGACCTGCAAAGTATGTTCATGGGTATACAAATGTATTCAGCTCCCTTTTTGTTTTTATTGACATTTGCTGAAAACCTCCAGTTTATAGAGTAGGATGTCTATGCTATGTTTAATTGTTTTGCAGTTTCTGCTTTTTACTCCCTTTATAGTTGTAATAGATTGGTTGGGTACTCCAATATTAAACAAAAAGTATGCCTCCTTTGGCCTTTGCCTGTTTTTGCCTCCCTTTATGTTGGGGTCAGTGCTGCTGTCAGATTTCTACTTTGGGTATACCAGTTCTAGAGAAGATCAGTAGGTGGCGCTATTGTGTTGAAATTGCTGATGTGCTCCTTAATGAAGTAGACAAACTGCACTTTCTAATGATTGTTCAACTTTTAATGAGCTATATTATCTGATAATTGTAATAAATTGCTTTTATATGAGGTATCCTCTAAAGTTCCAGTCCCTTGTATGCCCTGTTATTGGGCTCTTTGCCGTCTTCTATAGATTTTTGCCGGGAACCTCCGCCATTATTTTGCCCCTCTTATGTTGCCTCAACAAGGAGCCCTGCCAGTTCATCGGCCCATAGGGCACTCACCCGCCGGAGCAATTAACTTTGCCCTGTGGAGTTCTTCCTGCACATGTCCGCTCCTCACGCTGCGGGAAAGGGGCCTCCGGCGTTACCTCCACCACGTGTATGAAGATGGCGTCTTGCTGCCTCTGAGCCGGGCCCTCGTCCCTGCCGGTGCGTCCCGGACTCTCTGCTGTTTGCTGCTTGCCCCAGCCGCCCAGCCCGCTCCGGAGGTGAGTACTTCTAGTGCTGATGGTGTCGGGGGTGCTTTTCACCGGTCCCCCGTTACTGGGTGTGCCCTGTCCGGCCCCCGCTCCTCCGTGGGCTCTTGCTCACCTTTCACCTCTGCAATTCACGGTGTCGCCCGTGGGTTCCCCCTTGTGGGTCTCCTCACCTCCAGGCCTCTTTTCCCTGCTTCCGAGGCCTTGCTTAAACTTTCCACCTGTGCCGGGGAGCATAGAGAGCCACAGCCACGGGAGGCAGGATGGCGTAGGCCTCAACCGCGTGGTGTTGTTGCCCGGCTCTATCCGTGTGATCTTGGTGTCGTTATGTTCCTCTTTTTCCCCTGTATCTAATAAAATTACTTGGGGGATCATTTTGTTAAATTTGGGTTAGATAGCCCTTGTTTGGTAATTTTCTGAGGGAGAGCAGCTCTTCAGCACGTCTGCCCCCTTCCCTTGGTCAGACACGCCCCCTTCCCTTGGTCAGACACGCCCCCTTCCATTGGTCAGACACGCCCCCTTCCCTTGGTCAGGCACGCCCCCTTCCCTTGGTAAGACACGCCCCCTTCCCTTGGTCAGATACGCCCCCTTCCCTTGGTCAGACACGCCCCTTCCCTTGGTCAGGCACGCCCCCTCCCTTGGTCAGACACGCCCCCTTGTTTTTTTAATGGTTTTAATGAATATATAATGTTATTTTTGTGTATTCATTTTATTGAAGGTCATCTTTTCCTGGATTCCCCCCTCGTAGGGCGCGGTCGCTCTTGGCTCTTTCTGTCATTTGTGTTTTTATATTGTTTTTAATGTTATCAGTCAGTAAATGACATCAATGTGAGGAGACGTTTATAAGATTGGTCTCAGACAGACATTTCTCGGGCCAACCTCGAGATGATTCCATGAAGATGTAGAAACTCATTAACATTAAGGAGAGCGTCTCTTGCACTCCATTTTCTGTAATTAACAGACTCAGAGCTGGCGGATTTATATCAGGTGAATGTGTTCTTTAGGTATTATTGTTGTTGTTATTGTTATTATTATTATTATTATTATTATCCTTTATTTGCACTGCTCAATCTTATTCTGTAGACTACAAAACAAAGTACTAATAATAACACATGACAAATGAATGGAGGCCCCTGACTTTTGGCCTCATTAAATTCCAAGCCCGCAGTGGTCGTCGTCCAACCCGTAAGTCTGGGGACTAAAAAATTGCAACAGTTACAGATCGATTAAATTGACTCCAGCTCATAAATACTCGGCAGAAAGTTTATATCGTGCTTCTATATGTAGCGCTTCAGGGCGTGATCACGATAAATTAAGCAAGACCCGTAACTTACTTAGACTGAGCCCGTAACTTGCAGCTTAGACAGAGCTAATAGTAAATGAGACCGCCATCATGACGTCAATAAAACATGGAGTTTAATCCACAAATCAGTAGTGTTTTGACGTACAATTTGCGATCTGACTCGCAATCCAGAAATGTTGAAATGTATAAAAATCAATAAATGTACTGGTCTAGTACATGCGGGTTCCACGATATGTATTAACCCATCACTTGCCAGTGGATCAATATAACTCAGAAATAAAACGTAATTTTTTTCTGCAGGTTTGCGGGCTTGAGACTGTTGTGCAATTTATTCTAACGCCTTTCATCGCTTTCCCCGTATGATAAAGTCCCGTGGCGTGTTTATATTTTCTTCGGCGGTGTTACATACAGGGGTTTAACCCCTTAGGAGTTGTAGCAATTTAATAGGGATTTGCGATTTTAGCGATTGTAACATTTGCGGGCTTGACAGAACAAAAAAGGCTTTGCTGGGTAGAAGGCGCGGACTGTAGGATAGATTGTGATGAGCTAAAAGTGGCCAATTTAATATCAGTAACGGGCTACATTACGGGCTACAGTACGGGCTACGCTACGGGCTACAGTAACCACAGTTTGGTGAATTTGATGAGGCCCTTTGAGTGATACTCGGTGATGTTTCCCAAAACTCCTTAACTTATAGTCCAAGGGGACTGAGACCTGGAGAAGATGAGGATGAGCCAGGAAAGGGTTAAACACAAGAAGATGGTTCTGTCCGACAGGTGAGAAGTTACCTGGGGAGAGAACGTAGAGGCCCAGCGAGGAAGGTGGGTCTAGTATGTAGTATGTAGTATGTACTATGTAAAGTATCACCACCTACATACGAGATACATGACAAATAAAGCATAATAATAATAATGTAATAATGGTGCTGAGATTCCGAACCTTAAAGGGATGGTCTAAGAGGTGCGTGGTGCTGGGAGCCAGTGGTGGTCCAAGAGATAATGTGAGCAGGGAAGATGAGGAGGCGTGAAGCAATAACTCATAACTCATAACTCATAACTCATCTAGGTTTGTACTTAATCTAATTTAATCTGGAACACCCGGACGTTCTAGATCATCGCCCCTTTCTGTGTATAATGTGACCGGATCTAGACGCTTAGAGTAATTGTGTTTAATGTCCCTTTTATGTCCTTGTGTGGCCTGCAGGTGAGAGTGGCATGGGAAGATACCACGGCAAGTTCTCCTTTGACACATTCTCTCATCATCGTGCGTGTCTTCTGCGTAGCGCTGGACTTGAGAAGATGAACGAGGTGCGATACCCACCATACAGTGAGCGGAGCCTGGGATTGCTTCTCTACGCCACGGATATCAAGCAGAAGGGATCCTGTGTCCTCCAGTAAATGGGTGCTGGCCATGAGTATAAAGGCCCGTATATTATACCCCTCCAATGGATGCCAATCATCATTCAGGAACCAACCTCCTCTCCCTTCCTATGGTCAAGGCCATGTCTCATTCCACTGTCCAGTATTACTTAAGCTCATGTTCATCTATACTAATATGTCATTTAGAGGAATCTTGTGTTACCAGTAACCCCATAACATACAAACATACAAATACATACTAAAGGGGCACGGTAACACCCTCTCCTGAGACCCACCCCAACACCCACCCTTGACACCCACCCTTTCATTTATGAGACCTACCCCATCACCCCTAACTTCCTCTCCTGAGACCCACCCTTTCACTCCTGACACCCACCCAATCACCCCTTACACCCACTCCTGACACCCACCCCATCACCCCTTACACCCACTCCTGAGACCCACCCCATCACCCCTTACACCCTCTCCTGAGACCCACCCTTTCACTCCTGACACCCTCTCCTTAGACCCACCCTTTCACTCCTGACACCCACCCAATCACCCTTTACACCCACTCCTGACACCCACCCCATCACACCTTAAACCCACTCCTGAGACCCACCCCATCACCCCTTACACCCTCTCCTGAGACCCACCCCATCACCCCTTACACCCTCTCCTGAGACCCACCCTTTCACTCCTGACACCCACCCAATCACCCCTTACACCCACTCCTGACACCCACCCAATCACACCTTAAACCCACTCCTGAGACCCACCCCATCACCCCTTACACCCTCTCCTGAGACCCACCCCATCACCCCTTACACCCTCTCCTGAGACCCACCCTTTCACTCCTGACACCCACCCAATCACCCCTTACACCCACTCCTGACACCCACCCCATCACACCTTAAACCCACTCCTGAGACCCACCCCATCACCCCTTATACCCTCTCCTGAAACCCACCCCATCACCCCTTACACCCACTCCTGAGACCCACCCTTTCACCCCTTACACCTACTCCTGAGACCCACCCCATCACCCCTTACCCCCTCTCCTGTGACCCACCCTTTCACTCCTGACACCCACCCCATCACCCCTTACACCCACTCCTGAGACCCACCCTATCACCCCTTACACCCACTCCTGAGACCCACCCCATCACCCCTTACACCCACTCCTGACACCCACCCAATCACCCCTTACACCCTCTCCTGAGACCCACCCTTTCACTCCTGACACCCACCCAATCACCCCTTACACCCACTCCTGACACCCACCCCATCACACCTTAAACCCACTCCTGAGACCCACCCCATCACCCCTTACACCCTCTCCTGAGACCCACCCCATCACCCCTTACACCCTCTCCTGAGACCCACCCTTTCACTCCTGACACCCACCCAATCACCCCTTACACCCACTCCTGACACCCACCCAATCACACCTTAAACCCACTCCTGAGACCCACCCCATCACCCCTTACACCCTCTCCTGAGACCCACCCCATCACCCCTTACACCCTCTCCTGAGACCCACCCTTTCACTCCTGACACCCACCCAATCACCCCTTACACCCACTCCTGACACCCACCCCATCACACCTTAAACCCACTCCTGAGACCCACCCCATCACCCCTTATACCCTCTCCTGAGACCCACCCCATCACCCCTTACACCCACTCCAGAGACCCACCCTTTCACCCCTTACACCTACTCCTGAGACCCACCCCATCACCCCTTACCCCCTCTCCTGAGACCCACCCTTTCACTCCTGACACCCACCCCATCACCCCTTACACCCACTCCTGAGACCCACCCTATCACCCCTTACACCCACTCCTGAGACCCACCCCATCACCCCTTACACCCACTCCTGACACCCACCCAATCACCCCTTACACCCAACCTGAGACCCACCCCATCACCCCTTACACCCACTCCTGAGACCCACCCCATCACCTCTAACACCCTCTCCTGAGACCCACCCCATCACCCCTTACACCCACTCCTGACACCCACCCCATCACCCCTTACACCCACTCCTGAGACCCACCCCATCACACCTTACACCCACTCCTGACACCCACCCCATCACCCCTTACACCCACTCCTGAGACCCACCCCATCACACCTTACACCCACTCCTGACACCCACCCCATCACACCTTACACCCACTCCTGAAATTCCCACCCCATCACCCCTTACACCCAACCTGAGACCCACCCCATCACCCCTTACACCCACTCCTGTATCCTTTTATACAAATTCCATGGTATTTAGTTGATGATACAGAAGTCCTTTTGGACACCCCCAGTTTGTCTCTGTGTGTTTGAGATTCCTGTGTGTAAATGGAGACATAAGGGTTAATGTTTCACACAGGAAGTGTCCGACATGTTGTTCCATCTCATCGTCCTGGGTCCAACTCTGCATCAATGGTCTGGAGTTTCTTCATGCTTTGGTTTAACCCTAATAAATACAATTTACATATATCTAGATATGGTCACACCTGGTACTTACAGTATTATTATTATTATTATTATTGTTGTTGTTGTTACTATTATTGCATCATTAATGGATAAACATACATGCATACATTCACATTATCTCCTGCCATATTGTTATCAGGCCCTCAGGGGAATGTATCACAAATTGGAATTTGCATGTCTATTAACCCTTTATTATCAAATATTATATATTTTTTTATATGAAATCTCATGATATTATTGTACTTTATATCACAAATAATCGCTGCTTAAGGGCTATTAGACTGGCTAATATAGAAAATGGCAAGTTGTATGTAAGGAGAGTAAGACTAATCCTAAACATGTGTATAAATATATTACTGGGAAGAAGGCCGGGAAGGAAGCTATAGGAACATTACAAAGTGACACAGTCTGATAATTAGTGACCAGGAAAAGGCAGATGAGCTAAATAGGTTCTTTTCTTCGGGGAGGTACCAGTGGTTGGGACACGGCAACATAATGGGGCTACACTACCTTTGCCAAATAATTGGTTAATGCAGGAAGTAATCCAAAAGAGGTTGGAAAAAATTAATGTTAATAAAGCCCCGGTCCTGATGGAATACATCCAAGGGTCCTGATGGAATACATCCAAGGGTACTGATGGAATACATCCAAGGGTACTGATGGAATACATCCACGGGTACTGATGGAATACATCCAAGGGTCCTGATGGAATACATCCAAGGGTACTGATGGAATACATCCAAGGGTCCTGATGGAATACATCCAAGGGTACTGATGGAATACATCCAAGGGTACTGATGGAATACATCCAAGGGTCCTGATGGAATACATCCAAGGGTCCTGATGGAATACATCCAAGGGTCCTGATGGAATACATCCAAGGGTCCTGATGGAATACATCCAAGGGTACTGATGGAATACATCCAAGGGTACTGATGGAATACATCCAAGGGTACTGATGGAATACATCCAAGGGTACTGATGGAATACATCCACGGGTACTGATGGAATACATCCAAGGGTACTGATGGAATACATCCAAGGGTACTGATGGGGTACTGATGGAATACATCCAAGGGTCCTGATGGAATACATCCAAGGGTACTGATGGAATACATCCAAGGGTACTGATGGAATACATCCAAGGGTCCTGATGGAATACATCCAAGGGTACTGATGGGGTACTGATGGAATACATCCGAGGGTCCTGATGGAATACATCCAAGGGTACTGATGGGGTACTGATGGAATACATCCAAGGGTCCTGATGGAATACATCCAAGGGTACTGATGGAATACATCCAAGGGTACTGATGGAATACATCCAAGGGTACTGAGGGAATACATCCAAGGGTCCTGATGGAATACATCCAAGGGTACTGAGGGAGCTGGGTTCTGTAATAGCCAAACCATTATATTTAATCTATCAAGATTCACTCAACACAGGGTCTCTACCAGATGACTGGAGAAAAGCAGAGGTGATACCTATATATAAAGAGGGAGCAAGAGCAAATCCGGGGAATTATAGACCAGTGAGCCTCACTTCTGTAGTGGGGAAGCTTTTAGAGGGTTAATAAGGGATAATATACAAGAATCTGTCTATTTGAAAAGGATTATAAGTAGGAGGCAACATGGATTTATGAGGGATAGGTCATGTCAAACAAATCTAATTAGTTTCTATGAGGAGGTTAGTAGGAACCTGGATCAAGGCAACTCAGTGGATGTAGTCTTTTTGGATTTTGCAAAGGCTTTTGATACAGTGCCACATGGGAGACTATTGTGCAAACTAAGGGTTTCAGGAATTGCCGTAAATATCTGCTCATGGATTTAAAGCTAAAAGACAGGAAGCAAAGGGTTGTTGTATATGGAACATAGTCAGATTGGATTAATGTCGTGAGTGGGGTTCCTCAGGGCTCAGTATTAGGTCCTCTCCTTTTTAACATATTTATTAATGACTTAGAAGTAGGACTGAAGTAGGGCCTCTATTTTTGCTGATGACACGAACTTGTGCAGAAAATTATATACTTTTCCTCCAAAGGGATTGACATACATTTGATTTGGAATATGGAGGACAATTTTGGGCACCACTAAATAAAAAGGACATTTTAGAGCTGGAAAAGGAACAGAGAAGGGCAACAAAACTAATAAGGGGAATGGAGGGGCTAAGTTATGAAGAAAGACTAACCAAATTACACTTATTTTCTCTAGAAATAAGCCCCCTAAGAGGAGATATGATTACCTTATATAAATACATCCAGGGTCAGTATAAAGATTTGTCGGGGGAGCTTTTTGTGCCAAGAGGTTTTCAACTGACAAGAGGACATCCTGAGGTTAGAAGTAAAAAGATTCCACCTTAAAGAAACAAAAGGGTTCTTCACAGTAAGGGTGGGTAATCTGTGGAATTCTCTACCAAAGGAGGTAGTGACAGCGGATTCTATAGATAACTTTAAAAAAGGATTGGATATATTTTTAAATAAAAAGGGCATTCAGGGTTATTCTGGTTAATTAGAGTGTACTGATCCAGGGAGAAAACCGATCGCCAGTATCTGAGGTCAGGAAGGAATTAATTTTGTTCCCCTCTGAGACAATTGGCAAAGTTTCACTTGTTTTATTTTCTGTTTGCATCTTCAGGAAAAAATAACAATTAATTTGCATATTGCAGATCAGAGGAGATCTAAAAAGGTTGAACTTGATGAACTTAAATGTCTTTTTTTAACCTCAATTACTATGTAAAAAGGGGATACCTACAGGGGGGAAATGTATCTAGAATAAGCATGATGCATAGCATCTACCAGGATCACATGGGGTCACTACACCGCTGCAACCGTAATCTGATAAAAAAAAGATCATTACTAGTGATGTCGCAAATATAAAATTTTCGGTTCGCGAATCGCGAACCGCCGCAAATGTTTGCGAACCGGCGAACCGCCATAGACTTCAATAGGCAGGCGGATTTTAAAACCCACAGGGACTCTTTCTGGCCACAATAGTGATGGAAAAGTTGTTTTAACGGGACTAACACCTGTGGCATGCCGGAGGGGGATCCATGTAAAAACTCCCACGGAAAATTACATAGTTGATGCAGAGTCTGGTTTTAATCCATAAAGGGCATAAATAGCCTAACATCCCCCTCCATCATCGTCCTCCCCTGTGTCTCTTTACCCCCTCCCTTATCGTCCTCCCCTGTGTCTCTTTTCCCCCTTCCTCATCACCCTCCCCTGTGTCTCATCTCCCCTCCCTCATCATCCTCCCACCTCCCTCATCATCCTCCACTGTGTCTCTTTCCCCCCTCCCTCATCCTCCTCCCCTGTGTCTCTTCCCCCTCCATCATCATCTTCCCCTGTGTCTCTTCCCCCCTCCATCAACATCCTCCCCTGTGTCTCTTTCCCCCCTCCCTCATCATCCTCCCCTGTGTCTCTTTTTCCCCTCCTTCATCATCTTCCCCTGTGTCTCTTCCCCCCTCCCTCATCATCCTCCCTGTGTCTCTTCCCCCCTTCCTCATCACCCTCCCCTGTATCTCTTTACCCCCTCCCTCATCATCCTCCCCTGTGTCTGTTTCCCCCCTCCCTCATCATCCTCCCCTGTGTCTCTTCCCCCCTCCCTCATCATCCTCCCCCTCCCATGATGATAAGGGGGGAAGAGACACAGGGATAAGTGTAAGGGGGGTTAGGGTAAGGGGTGTTAGGGATAAGGGTGAGGGGGTTAGGTGTTAGGGTGAGGGGTGTTAGGGCTAAGTGTGAGGGGTGTTAGGGTGAGGGGTGTTAGGGATAAGTGTAAGGGGTGTTAGGGTGAGGCATGTTAGGAATAAGTGTGAGGGGTGTTAGGTCTTAGGGATAAGTGGGAGAATGTTAGGGTTAGGTGCTGTTAGGTTGATGGGTGTTATGGATAAGTGTGAGGGGTGTTAGGGTTAGGGTAAGGGGTGTTAGGGATAATTGTGAGGGGTGTTAGGGTTAGGGTGAGGGGTGTTAGGGATAAGTGTGAGGGGTATTAGGGTTAGGGTGAGGGGTGTTAGGGATAAGTGTGAGGGGTGTTAGGGTTAGGTGTTAGGGTGAGGGGTGTTAGGGATAAGTGTAAGGGGTGTTAGGGTTAGGTGTTAGGGTGAGGGATGTTAGGGTTAGGTGTTAGGGATAAGTGTGAGGGGTGTTAGAGTTAGGGTAAGGGGTGTTAGGGATAAGTGTGAGGGGTGTTAGGGTTAGGGTGAGGGGTGTTAGGGATAAGTGTGAGGGGTATTAGGGTTAGGGTGAGGGGTGTTAGGGATAAGTGTGAGGGGTGTTAGGGTTAGGTGTTAGTGTGAGGGGTGTTAGGGATAAGTGTAAGGGGTGTTAGGGTTAGGTGTTAGGGTGAGGGATGTTAGGGTTAGGTGTTAGGGATAAGTGTGAGGGGTGTTAGGGTTAGGGTAAGGGGTGTTAGGGATAAGTGTGAGGGGTGTTAGGGATAAGTGTGAGGGGTGTTAGGGTTAGGTGTTAGAGTGAGGGGTTTTAGGGAAAAGTGTAAGGGGTGTTAGGGTTAGGGTGAGGGGTGTTAGGGATAAGTGTGAGGGGTGTTAGGGTTAGGGTGAGGGATAATAGGGATAAGTGTGAGGGGTGTTAGGGTTAGGTGTTAGGGTGAGGGGTGTTAGGGATACGTGTAAGGGGTGTTAGGGTTAGGTGTTAGGGTGAGGGATGTTAGGGTTAGGTGTTAGAGATAAGTGTGAGGGGTGTTAGGGTTAGGGTAAGGGGTGTTAGGGATAAGTGTGAGGGGTGTTAGGGTTAGGTGTTAGGGTGAGGGGTGTTAGGGTGAGGCATGTTAGGAATAAGTGTGAGGGGTGTTAGGTCTTAGGGATAAGTGTGAGGGGTGTTAGGGTTAGGTGTTAGGTTGATGGGTGTTATGGATAAGTGTGAGGGGTGTTAGGGTTGGGTACTAAGGTGAGGGGAGGATGATGATAAGGGGGGGGGAAGAGACACAGGGGTGTCCTTGCAGCAGAGATCAAAAGAGTCCATCAGGACTGTATTGCACACTGTGTACAGTAGCCTAGCTATGGTTTTCCCTATTGATGCAGTATCACCTACACTCAGCCTCCTCATAGTAAGACTGCAAGTTAGTTATGATTCCAAAATGGCTGCTGTCCATGAGGTTAAAGGGTCTGGAAGGCAGGGTATGATGCTGTTTGGCTGGAATGTGTCTGCTGACTGTGAGTTGCAGGGTCAAAGTTTGCTCAATGATAAAGTATAGGGGGCGGATCGAACATCACATATGTTCGCAGTTCGACGCGAACATGCTATGTTCGCCAGGAACAGTCCGCTGGCGAACTATTCGCGACATCTCTAACAAATCACTCCATGTAATTGAAGAAACCATTAATGTGCATACCACTTACACCTTGTCTAGATCTGCTCAATGAGATAGATGATTCAACCTCTGGATTGTGTAATCCAATCCAGTTTCACATATACGGTGTGGTAAAAAAAGAAAAAATCTGAAAAAAGTGGTCAAAACAAAATAGGCGGAGGAGGATAAAAAAAAGAAAAACATGCATGTACAGTACAGTGCTAAATACTACAACTTAAACAAAATGAGTAGAGGTGATCATCTGAGAATGAAAAATACCTCACTGGGTTTTTTCTATAGGTCTGGTTACCTACTCAGAAAACAGCCTCTTTTATCTTACTTGTGCCCTTCACATGGAGAAATATCCTGTAGTATATCAGTCTGGTCCTAAGGGTCTGTTCTCAGACTGATATTGGGGTCAGGATCACATGCGTCATTAGTGCATATATTAATGCTGGTTGTCATTAACATGCCATTGCGAGACTTTGCAAGTCCACCACCATAGGGGTACTAGTCTACATTTAAGCTAACAACAATCATGTCGGAGATATCTAAATATATGATAACTTTAAGATTGTGGGAGCTATATGTTAAGGGGGGCTGTCATTTAAAGAATGTCTACCTGAGAGGCACTAGGAAAACCTCATGTGACGAGATCAGTCTCGTCACTTTCCAATTTGGAGAAGTCTGGTTGCCCACATTCTTCCTTTTGACTATGGCCCATGTTGATTTCCCCCCCTACAAAGACATGGAAGCCATGCTTCATTTGGTCAGAAAGGACTATGATCTATCTTTTGAACCACTGGACCAATTTATATCATTTGGACATATGTTTGTATTTGGAGTATGCTGATTCTGAAAATGTACGTTTTATGTGAATGTGATGCATACTTTTAAAGTTATGAATAATGTGGAAAAATGTGTTACAGATTCTGACCACCCCCATCTATGAGTCACTAAGGCCAGATGGTTGAGAGCAAAGGTTATCTACATGCACAGCAGGGGAGATAGCTTAACAAAGGGAGCTCCAGACATACAGGCTCCATAACCCCATGTGGTTATTAGCTTATTTAGCAGGGGCACAGGATAGAGAAAAGCCATGTTTCCCCTCTGGTGGTCAGAAGCCAAATGACTCTATTAGCCACACCTAGTGGGCGGACCTGGGAGGAGTCTCATGTTTCCTACGGTGTGACACTATGTGATTTGCCAGAGGCCATTAGGGGCTGACCTCAGGTAGCCCCTCCCTCTACTGTGTATGTGAAAATGGTTTTAATATGTCTTTGGAATTAATAAAAAAGGGAGTTGACTGCTTGACCCTCAAACACAGAGCTTATGTCTTGCTCTTGGGGGGATTCATGGTATGCTGTTACAGACTGACTGCCAGGAGTGTAAGCATCTTGGGGTGCTTTTCCTGTTCAGCTGCTAGCAGCTATTCGTGAGGTTCCAGTTCCAGGCTTGGAGCATATTCCCCTTGGATCCAGTTTGGGGGAATGGGTGTCCTGCAGTAGCTGTCCCTATATCACTGGACGGGCAGATCGGCTAAAACAGCCTTGGCGCCCCCTTATATGTGTGGGGGTACCGTAACACCTTACTCCTCATACATTTCCTTCACGAGGCTTGCAGTTGCAGAAAATGCCTTCATGGACCTGAATTGTACCTAAAACAAAAAAAGAGAAGAAAAAAAAAAAAAAACATCCCCCGAGAGGCAGCAGCACAAGCAGTGGTGGTGCTGGTTGTGGGGAGAGGAGAGGAGGAGCCAGGCTGCGGGTGTGCATGGGACGCCTCCTAGGTGGATGAGACGAGGCTGGGGACGAGAGTGTGGTGAACTGCATCTGTTGTCACCCGCTGGACCTTACTCGGGTCTGCCTCATCCTGAGCTGCCGGGCAAGGTCGGACTCAGTCATGAGATGGTGTCTCCTTTCCTCCCTATTGTGCCTGGCCAGGCTGCTCATGACCTCAGCGTGATTGGAGGATATACTTGCCTGGCTACCCTGCAGGCCTCAACAATGCCAGCATCTTCTCCTGAGGAGCCTGGCTTGGTGGTGGTGGGGATGGAGGTCTAGCTTCTGGGCCCATAGGTTGGTGTGGAGGTGGTGGTGGCCAAGTGGGGAGGAGCTGTGGCCTGGCTGGTGCATACATCCATTGGGATGTGGTGGTGGACCTAGTGGAGGGAGCCGGGCTGACGTGCTGCAGGGGGATAAGAAGCTCGGGGCATGCCCCTGTCATCCCTCGAATATGTGTGCCCAGGTAATGGCTGAAGTTGGTGGAGGAGGGGGACAGTAGGGTCGAATGCCACCCACAAGTGGCCCCACTGCCCAGGTGAAGTCCTCCTCCTCACAGGGCACGGGGCTTGTACTGGTCCCTCCTCCCCCTGCACCGGATCCTGCAGTGTCGTAGCCTGGTCTATGTCCTCCTGCTCCAATGGAGTCGACGCCCTTTGCCTCTGGCTCACCAGTGGACCCAGACCTCCGTGAAGCTGGAAAAGAGAAACAAGAAAATAAAGGGATATGTGTTAATGATGTTGACGAAAACATTGGTTTATGTTCCTTCCTAACTACCTGACATCTGGGCTTGAACCTGCATGATTCACTTACAGGGCCATTGACCTCGTTATCAGTGCTTTTCATTGTGTGACAGACCAGAGATTATATCTTAATTGAGAGTTTAACTGCTGGCTGATTAAATTCCTGTAAGCAGTTAAACCATAATATGTGAAACATTCATTGAGGCAGAGGCTGTTAATCATCACTGTGTCTGTAGATAAACCTTAGACTGCACATGTTTAACTGTTCTTATTTAAATTACAATAAGGCAATAGATCACTTTAAAAAGAAGGCCGCACCTGTGTGGCCTGAGGTTGTGGGATGGTCCCTCTCTTCATAAGCTTCCAAACGCCCCTTACTCTCTAACCTCAGTTCACTTTAGGCTTGCGTTTTGGAAGGAGCTCCTCCATGCCTCCTTGTCTCCTGGCTTTTTCCAAGCTCCACGTTGCAAAGCATCACCCATGTCAGCAAACAAGGAACCGTGTTCCAGCCTTCACTTCACATTTTACTGCACTTTCGAGGCATATCTACTAAGCCCAGACCTTGTCTGTACCCAAAGTAAGGAACGGATAAGCTATACAGCGCCCTCCTCTGGATCTCCCTAGCCCTCAAACAGGCCTACAAAGGGTCAGGTAGCGCCAGCCACCTGTCGCCTACTGATCCAGAGCACAGTCCACGTCTTGTTATGCCCCCAACATTTGCAGTAATATTATTCTAAGAATATAAATTCACACAGCATGAGACTAGCATGGCTGCTCCCAGGAAGTTGCGTGTAGCCTGTAGCATGCAGCCCAAGAGGTAGCTGATTAGCCATGAGGTCTGAAGCAGAGAGAGGCCGAAGTTTAGACAACGCAGGTAAACGCTTAAACACCTATGAAAGATGACAAGCCGATAGTGGCAGACGCTGAAGTCGGAGTGTCCCCATGGAAATCAAGGAGCCATTTGTGATGCTCTGAAGGACAGAAGGGACGTGAAGTGAGTGCTGCTTCCAGCTTCCCTCTATAAGTGCAAGCCCTTTACAGTCTGGCGACCGGTGGATGCAATTATATCAGCACAGAGAGAGATACCGGGGTCGGTGGACGCAAGACCGATGAGATGCAGATGAGATGCTTCTAGACTGAGGTCATCCAGGGGGAAAGCAGTTCAATGCATCTCTGTTACTAAAGGAGTATTGCACAAATCAAAGATAACTTTCTGAAGAAAGAAGTCTGCTGTTACCTAATGCAATGTCTTGAATTTGCTATTAGGCTTTTATATGCTTTCTTTACATTTTTGATGGGAACTATTGCGAAAACAATGTCTATACAGCCTAAAAATCTCTATAATACACAGGAAGTCTGCCATTAGGAAATGTAAAATATGATTAATAATAAATATTCAACATTTCACTAAATGAATCTGCACGGACATAGAGAGGCTCGACGTATCTTAAGGACAAAGCATGTTAAGCTGGACTGCAACACATGGGAAGTTTGCTATTATAAAAAAGAAAGAAAAAAAGGAGAAAGAAAAGAAGAGAAAAAATAACAACTCAATTGTGTTTAAAATATTGGATATATTTGAAGAATTCCCTGAGTGAAATGATGATGACATAGCTTCTGTATTGTTGTAATAGGCCATCAAAGAAAATGATATCTTCCCTAGCGACGTACCCGTCAAAAATGACGGCAAGAAAATTGTAAGGCTGGGAATGCTGATTGCCACCAATATGAGTTATTTACGAAGAAGTACAACAATTAATGTAAATCTGTTTTTTTCAACCTGCAATTTGTAGTTCGAGAACTGGTAAACCATCCTTTTTTTAACAATATTAACCTTTTTAATTGTCAGCTATGCATGAATGGTATAAAAATGTATCAACTTTTTATGAGTTAGTAGTGTAAAGCATTACATAAAGCTTTTTAACATTCAACTTATTGTTCAACTACTGGTAAACAAATATTTTTTAACAATATTACTATTTTCAAGTGTCAGCTATGCAGGAGTAATATAACAATAGGTCAACTTTTTATGAAAAAGTATTGTAAACCATTACATAATGCTTTGTAACATGCAATTTGTAGTTCAACTACTGGTAAAGCACATGGGTATTGAATCCAGAGGAAGGCAAACAGAAATCCCCCAGTGAAACTTTCCAATTGTGTCAAAGGGGTAAAAAAAATAATTCCTTCCTGACCCAGTAACTGTCAATTGGATTACTCCCTTGATCAATACTCTCTACTAACATGAACCCTTAATTATATACAATGAAAAAACTTTCCACACCTATTAAAATACAATTTTAACATTTCAAACATTAAC
This sequence comes from Discoglossus pictus, assembly GCA_027410445.1. Classification (NCBI taxonomy): domain Eukaryota; kingdom Metazoa; phylum Chordata; class Amphibia; order Anura; family Alytidae; genus Discoglossus; species Discoglossus pictus. Next base: position 52,800 of record JAPZIH010000929.1, read on the forward strand.
TTTTAATAATAATATTTAAACTGTAATTTTAAGAAAATGCCACAGAACTGTTTTGTGGGGCCAATCCTGACAAAAGGCCACTTCCAAGACATTCCAATATTTTACTTTGCCTATGGGATATAACCACTGTTTATTATTTGTGTTTGTTTTTTTTTCACTTGTTTTTTGTTATTCTTGGAGTTATTGAAAATGGCACATAGAGTTTCCTATGTGAAATAGTGGTCCTCTAAAAAGAGCCCCAGTGATATAAAAGTTTGTCCTCAAAATAAAACCACTGTTATGTTTGTTTATCTTTTTTTTTGTGAAATTTGTCCTTGAGATAAAAGCACATTTCCTTTTTTTCTGGTACATCTGTTGTATTGTTTTCCTTTTTTTTTTATTGAAGTTACATCACCCTTATAGTAGACTTTTTTGTAAAAATTCTGCCATCATCTAATAAATCGCCCTGACCTTGTTTTTTTTTAAATATAAACTTTAATTTCCTCGGGATTGTTGCATCTTTAAAATGCAACATAGAGTTGTCCATGTGCAAATACAGGTTCCTGTAAAAAACTTCCCACAGACTTTAAAGTTTGTCCTTGGGATTTATTGATGGTCATAGCAAATGCCATGATAATGGGAAATTGTCTCCTTTGAAGGACAAAGGGTAAACCACTCTCACTTGGAGCCAAATCAATTCTTGGTATAAAAACTTGATGGGTACCATTCCTAATTTCTGAATGTATGAAATGTTCTTATAAATCCTGACAATTAATCTGGTCCTATTACAAAGTCATTTTTTGGTATTCATATTTCTCAATAGCATGATAATTGCTCCTTTTTTCATTTGCAAAATATGTGGTGGCATTCCAGAGGGAGCTACAATTCCTTACTAAAGTTAGATTCACTGTTTTTGTCATCTATCAGAACCGAAACTGCACTGTAATAATATTTTTGGGTGCATTGATCAATTTTAAAATTTAGTTATTTAGATTCAAGGCATCAATATGTTTTTATGTTAATATCACTTTGTTTGCAATGTCTGAGTAATCGTCATTATTGATAGTATTAAGAAATATTGCTGATATTAGAGATTGTTTGCAAGCCATTTGTGATTGAATTTCTACTGTGTCATCAGGTAGATTAGTTATTTTTGGCTGTTTTCCTTCTTCAATTTGTATTAGCCAATTATTAAATTCAGTTTGTCCTTGAGATCTCATATCTAGTTCTAATTTAAGGTGTGTAAATATTTTCCACAGTTTACTTGTTTTTATACATGTTTCGACGATGGCAGTCCTATTTCCATGTGGCACGACAGGTAATGTTTGCCTAAAATCTCCTCCTAACAACATCACCTTTGCACCAAACAGCAAATCATTATCCAGGACTTCTTTTAATAATTGATCAATACATTGCAGGGCATGACATGACACATTTACTTTGTTTGAATTTTTTGGCTTACAAGGAATTCATGTTTTTTTTGGTTTTCAATCTCAGTGTCATAGTCGTCAAAGTTTATTTCATCAGGCAGATTAAAATTTGCACAATTTAATCTATGACAAAGAAAGACTTCTTGAATTCCCATGAATGCTTTTAATTGTGCAATGTTCTCATTAATTGTGCATGTTTAATTTAAATGTTTCCCACAAAGCTAATTCATCAGGTACATTGCAAAAGATGCAAATGAAAGCAAATTGTTCTCTCATTTGATGTGGCATTTGACATAGTGCTGCTTCTAGATGCTGCTTCTAGATGTACATCTAATGTAATGTATCAAAAACTATGTAATTCACTGTGCGTAAATGTTTATAACTTTGTGCACCGGGAACATGTAAAAGAAGTAATCTTAAACTGAAACTTTCAATGTCTCTTGGACTAACGGTATAAATTCTTGGGATCATTTTATTTGTATATTTTTTTCTTTGTCATCATTGGCCATTTACGAATACATAGTGATGTGGAATGTCAATGTATAAAAATTGTCTGGCCTCGGTGTACTGGCAATTTAATTGAAACCAAGCATTACGTATTGTTGATCTATGTTAATTTTAGGCTATAGCATTTCTTTCATTACCTGCAGTAAAGCAAACAAATGAACTTTGTGGCAAATGTACAGCTAACCGATACACAGCATGTGACCAATCGTGCATCTCAAATATCAGAAGATGCCACATTGCTTCTGGAGCACTGACATAGCGAGCATCTAAATAACATGAAAGTTCATCATGTAAAATGATATTGTCTTGTTTATTTTGTGCACCTTGCACAACAACAGTTGCTGCATCATATCCTTTGTATATATATTTATACCCATATTTTATGGATTTAATAGAAGTGCAAGCTTCAACATTTATGTGTGCATTTGTACTTCATCAGCAAATGTGGATTGTATGGAACTACAAATCTTATTTTTGCCACAAATAATAACAGTTTGTCCGTCTCTTCTTTTATACAAAGGGTATCCATCACAATTTACATAAGTTTGCTTTGAAATTGTTTTGTGATTTTTTATTTTCCATACATGGTGAATTTTGATTTATATCTCCACATGGACAATTATTATTATATTATTATTATAGTTCATTTATAACGCGCCAACATATTCCGTAGCGATGTACATAAGTTAAGTTCAGACAAAGATAAATACAAATTAACATATAGCAAAGCAAGGAGGGTACTGTCTTTGAGCTAGGAATCCACAGCCTTATTAAATTGCGATTCAGTAAATTTAAAAGGGCTCTATATAAGCACACCGCATATTTTTTTACAGAAGTTTTTAGTTGGTGAACTTCTATCCAAAAGCAAGGTCTTCACTAACTAAAAACTTCTGTAAAAAAAATATGCAGTGTGCTTATATAGAGCCCTTTAAAATTTACAGAATCGCAATTTAATAAGGCTGTTTATTTTTTACTTATTTTACTCTTATTCTAACGTTATTTTATTTCTCTTCCCCCTTCCTTTCCCTCCTTGTATTTTCCCCTGTCCCTTTCTTTTCTTTTCCCTTCCTTTCTCTTTTCTTTTTTTTCACTTTTTTCCCCCTTTTTTTCTTCTTCCCTCAACCTTTTTCTTTCTTTCTCTTTTTTTTCCTATTATGTCCCCTTTTCTTTCTCTTAATATAATGTTAAGTAGATCCAACAGATTTCTTTACATTTCTATAATTGTCATGATGTTTATAGTAAAAAGTTCACATAATATCATATCCCCATTTCATAGTAAACACAACAAAATATCCAAATCTAATTTTTACAGATTTATAGTTTGTAAATTCAGTGATTAGTAGAAAATTAAAAAAATATTTAAAAAAAATAAATCAAATTGAGTATCTCCCATATGTTTACTCATTAATCTTAATTAGAGATGTCGCGAATAGTTCTCCGGCGGATTGTTCCCGGCGAACATAGCATGTTCGCGTTCGCGGCGAACAGCGAACATATGCGAGATTGGACCCGCCCCCAATACTTTATCATTGAGCAAACTTTGACCCTGCATGTCACAGTCAGCAGACACATTCCAGCCAATCAGCAGCATACACTCCCTTCCAAAGCCATCTACCTCATGGACAGCAGCCATTTTGGAATCATAACTAACTTGCAGTCTTACAGAGAGGAGGGAGAGTGTAGGTGATGCTGATTGAATAGGGAAATCAATAGCTAGGCAAGTTTATTCAGTGTCCAGTGCAGTGCTGAAGGACTCATCAGATCTCTGCTGTAAACACAGCACCCCAAAAAGCCCTTTTTAGGGCTATAACATCATTTTTTTTTCTTTGTTTTTTAAAAAAAACCAAACTTTTATTTTCTTAAATCTAAGTGCATTTGCCTGACCGTCAATCAAAGTTCATTTGCTTGACGACTACCAATAGTGTGTGTGTCAGGCTTACAAGTACTGTGCCAAGTTCAACCAATCCAATCTAGTTGGGGTACCAACAGTCCACATTTAAAAAACCCAAACTTTTATTTTCTTAAATCTAAGTGCATTTGCCTGACCGTCAATCAAAGTTCATTTGCTTGACCGCTACCCATAGTGTGTGTGTCTTGCTTACAAGTACTGTGCCAAGTTCAACCAATCCAATCTATTTGGGGTACCAACAGTCCACATTTAAAAAATCCAAACTTTTATTTTCTTAAATCTAAGTGCATTTGCCTGACCGTCAATCAAAGTTCATTTGCTTGACCGCTAACCAGAGTGTGTGTCTTGCTTACAAGTACTGTGCCAAGTTCAACCAATACAATCTATTTGGGGTACCAACAGTCCACATTTAAAAAACCCAAACTTTTATTTTCTTAAATCTAAGTGCATTTGCCTGACCGTCAATCAAAGTTCATTTGCTTGACCGCTACCCATAGTGTGTGTCTTGCTTACAAGTACTGTGCCAAGTTCAGCCAATCCAATCTAGTTGGGGTACCAACAGTCCACATTTAAAAAACCCAAAGTTTTATTTTCTTAAATCTAAGTGCATTTGTCTGACCGTCAATCAAAGTTCATTTGCTTGACCGCTACCCATAGTGTGTGTCTTGCTTACAAGTACTGTGCCAAGTTCAACCAATCCAATCTAGTTGGGGTACCAACAGTCCACATTTAAAAAAAACAAACTTTTATTTTCTTAAATCTAAGTGCATTTGCCTGACCGTCAATCAAAGTTCATTTGCTTGACCGCTACCCATAGTGTGTGTCTTGCTTACAAGTACTGTTTCAAGTTCAACCAATCCAATCTAGTTGGGGGACCAACAGTCCACATTTAAAAAAAAACAACTTTTTTCTTCTTAAATCTAAGTGCATTGGCCTGACCGTCAATCAAAGTTCATTTGCTTGACCGCTACCCATAGTGTGTTTCTTGCTTACAAGTATTGTGCCAAGTTCAACCAATCCAATCTATTTGGGGTACCAACAGTCCACATTTCAAAAACCCAAACTTTTATTTTCTTAAATCTAAGTGCATTTGCCTGACCGTCAATCAAAGTTCATTTGCTTGACCGCTACCCATAGTGTGTGTGTCAGGCTTACAAGTATTGTGCCAAGTTCAACCAATCCAATCTATTTGGGGTACCAACAGTCCACATTTAAAAACCCAAACTTTTATTTTCTTAAATCTAAGTGCATTTGCCTGGCCGTCAATCAAAGTTCATTTGCTTGACCGCTAACCAGAGTGTGTGTGTGTCAGGCTTACAAGTACTGTGCCAAGTTCAACCAATCCAATCTATTTGGAGTACCAACAGTCCACATTTAAAAAAAAATGACAGGCAGAGGCAGGACACCCCGCAGAGGCCGTCGTGGTTGTGGTGCTGTGATTCCCTTTGGCCCTACAATAATGCCCAGTGTTCAGAAGCCAGTTACCCTGAACTTGAAAAGTTCAGAGGACGTAGTTGACTGGCTAACACAGGACACCCAATCTTCTACAGCTTCTGCTTGGAATATTGACGCACCATCCTCCTCCAGCTTAGCTTCGGGCACCTCTCAAGTTACCACTCACCCGCCTGCCGCCACCACCACTAGTACCACAGCCAATTCAATTGATCAGTCAGAAGAGTTATTTACACATCAGTTTGAAGAAATGAGTGATGCGCAACCATTATTGCCAGAGGATGTAGATAACAGGGATATGTCTCAGTCAGGCAGCATTACATACATGTACGTACGATGTGATGATGTTGATGTACCCGCTGCTGCTTCCTTTGTTCAGTTGTCATATACAAGTGAGGCGGGTGATGATGATGACGATGCGTCCGTGGATGTCACGTGGATGCCCGCTAGAAGAGAAGAAGAACAGGGGGAAAGTTCAGATGGGGAGACAGAGAGGAGGAGGAGACGAGTTGGAAGTAGAGGGAGGTCATCACAACGAGCTAGTGGCACAGTCAGACAGCATGCATCAGCACCCGGGGTCAGCCAGACAGCACGCCAATCAACGCATGCTGTTGACACCACCAGATTGCCGTCACCGCCAAGCTCAGCAGTGTGGCATTTTTTGTGTGTGTCTGCCTCTGACAACAGCGATGTTATTTGCAACCTGTGCCAAAAGAAACTGAGTCGTGGGAAGTCCAACACCCACCTAGGTACAACTGCTTTGCGAAGGCACATGATGTCACATCAAAAACGCCAATGGGATCAACACATGAGTACAAGCAGCACACAAACTCAAAGCCGCCATCCTCCTCCTGGTCCAGCATCTTCATCCACATCAACCACTGCTGTCCTCCTTGCCCCCTCTCAACTATCCCCCACTCCGTCTCTCGCCTCTTGCTGTTCCTGCTCATCTCCCCACAGTCAGGTGTCTGTCAAGGGCATGTTTGAGCGTAAGAAGCCAATGCCACAAAGTCACCCCCTTGCCCGGCGTCTGACAGCTGGCTTGTCTGAACTCTTGGCCCGCCAGCTTTTACCATACAAGCTGGTGGAGTCTGATGCGTTCAAAAAGTTTTTAGCGATTGGGATAACGCAGTGGAAGGTACCGGCCGAAATTTCTTTGCCCAAAAGGCAATCCCCAACCTGTACTCAATTGTGCAAAAGGAAGTAATGGCATCTCTGGCACACAGTGTTGGGGCAAGGGTCCATCTGACCACTGATACCTGGACTGCAAAGCATGGTCAGGGCAGGTATATCACCTACACTGCGCATTGGGCAAACCTGCTGACGCCTGCCAAGCATGGAATGCGTGGCTCTGCAGAGGAGTTGGTGACACCGCCACGACTTGCAGGCAGGCCTGCTGCCACCTCCTCTACTCCTCCTACTCCATCCTCTTCCATAGCCTCCTCAGCTGAGTCCTCTTCTGCTGCTGCGTCTTGCTCCACATCAACGGCACCCCCCAGCTCCCCAGATACTATTCCACATCCCGGATACGGCAGTGTCATGCCGTCTTGGGGTTGACTTGCCTCAAAGCAGAGAGTCACACCGGGCCAGCACTCCTGTCCGCCCTGAACGCACAGGTGGATCAATGGCTGACTCCGCACCAACTAGAGATTGGCAAAGTGGTTTGTGACAACGGAAGAAATTTGTTGGCGGCATTGAATTTGGGCAAGTTGACGCATGTGCCGTGCATGGCACATGTGTGTAATCTGATCGTACAACGCTTTGTCCATAAGTATCCAGGCTTACAGGACGTCCTGAAGCAGGCCAGAAAGGTGTGTGGCCATTTCAGGCGTTCCTACACGGCCATGGCGCACTTTTCAGATATCCAGCGGCGAAACAACATGCCAGTGAGGCGCTTGATTTGTGACAGCCCCACACGTTGGAATTCAACACTCCTAATGTTCGACCGCCTGCTCCAACAAGAAAAAGCCATTAACGAGTATTTGTATGACCGGGGTGCTAGGACAGCCTCTGCAGAGCTGGGGATTTTTTTGCCACGTTACTGGACGCTCATGCGCAATGCCTGTAGGCTCATGCGTCCTTTTGAGGAGGTGACAAACCTTGTCAGTCGCACCGAAGGCACCATCAGCGACATCATACCATTTGTTTTATTCCTGGAGCGTGCCCTGCGAAGGGTGCTGGATCAGGCCGTAGATGAGCGTGACGAGGAAGAGTTGTGGTCACCATCACCACCAGAAACAGCCTTATCAGCATCGCTTGCTGGACCTGCGGGTACGCTGGAAGAGGATTGTGAGGAAGAGGAGTCAGAGGAGGAATGTGGCTTTGAGGGGGAGGAGGAAGACCAATCACAACAGGCATTCCAGGGTGCTCGTTGTCACCTATCTGGTACCCGTGGTGTTGTACGTGGCTGGGGGGAAGAACATATCTTCAGCAAAATCACTGAGGACGAGGAACGGGACATGACTAGCTCTGCATCCAACCTTGTGCAAATGGGGTCTTTCATGCTGTCGTGCCTGTCGCAGGACCCTCGTATAAAAAGGCTGAAGGGGAACGACCTGTACTGGGTGTGCACGCTACTAGACCCCCGGTATAAGCAGAAAGTGCCTGATTTGTTACCAAATTACCGCAAGTCAGAAAGGATGCAGCAGGTCCAAAACAAATTAACAAGTATGCTTTACACAGCATATAAGGGTGATGTCACAGCACAAGGGCAATATAACAGGGGAAGAGGTGAAAGTAATCCTCCTCCCACAACCACGCCGGAAAGGACAGGACGTTTAAAAGACGTGTTGTTGTTGGAGGACATGCGGACCTTTTTCAGTCCTACGCATCGCAACAGTCCTTCGGGATCCACCCTCAGAGAACGACTTGACCGACAGGTAACAGACTACCTCGCCTTAACTGCAGATATCGACACTCTGAGGAGCGATGAACCCCTTGACTACTGGGTATGCAGGCTAGACCTGTGGCCTGAGCTATCCCAATTTGCAATTGAACTTCTGTCCTGCCCCGCTTCAAGTGTCCTGTCAGAAAGGACCTTCAGTGCAGCAGGAGGTTTTGTCACCGAGAAGAGAAGTCGCCTAGGCCAAAAAAGTCTAGATTGCCTCACCTTTATAAAGATGAATGAGGGATGGATCCCGAAGGGACTGACACTGGGCGATACATTCGACTGAAAAAGGCCTGATAGATGAGCTGCCTTCGGCTATAAATGGTCCACACGCTGCTGTATGTTATCTGTGAATGCCGGATGACTTGGGTGAATTATCCGCTACCAACTAGGGTTCAAGAAGACGCAATGTTTTATGGCACTTTCTGCCTGGGGAACAAAGGTCAATTTTTCTGGCCGCTGCAACAGCAGCGGCTGCAACAATATCTAATTTTTTAATTTCAATTTTTATGTCAGAAGGTGTACGGCATGTAATGAAAAAGAAAGCATATTGAACAGTCTTGCATAACACAACAGTTGTGCAAAAATACATATTTACAATGAAGACATTTTGTTAAAATTAGGTGGCTAGGCCTTCTTATTTTTACTTTTTTGGTTAATACATTTTCTTTTTTTTTACTGTGATTGCAATTTTTAAGAGGAACCTAAGACATGGTAAAACAGACAATAGTAAAGTCCTATTATCTATCATCACTCCAGCAGTAGCTTATTATTTACAATATCTAACCTGCTCAATCGCCCTTGGGTTACCCTAGGGCAGGCTTCAGTAGGCGACCTCTCCTTTCCTCGCATGATTTTGCCGCCGGTTGCTTCTGAAGGGTCTCCTCCAGGGCTCCCCCACTCCGGTCCTTCCCCCCGAGTCGCTTCAACCATTAACAAATGTTTTATTATATTAGGGGGACACTAAATAGGGATGTTATCCAGGGATCCCAAATTGTCTGGAACTGGGTGATTCTATCCAAGACTACATGGTTAAATCTCTCGTTGAGCAGTAAAAAGTTGATTTTTATTATCAATTCCTGAAAGTTTTAATTTGGGGTTTTCCAACTACTAGCTATGTGTATTTTTTCTTTCAAAAAATATTTTATTAGGTCAATCTTAAACATTTTAGAAGCTAGTAAGCATGTTTCTTCCCATAGTCTTATGACTGCCGAACACTCCCACCAGACATGAATAAATGTAGCCTCATTACCACTGTTCCTAAAACATGAGCTGCTCCATTTTGGATCCCATTTATTAGCTTAAAAGGAGTAATATATGTCCTGTGCAGGACCTTTATTGAAGTCTCAAGCAGACTATAATTTAAAGATCCCCTACTTAAGCCTCGCCAACTTTTATCCCATGTGCTATCTGCCAACTCGGTGCCCAAATCCCTCTCCCAGGCTTTGGTATAGTCTGGTTTGTTTGCCCATGAGTTTTCATTAAATAGTTCATACATGAGGCTAATAATACCAGGCTGAAATGGGGAATCCCTACATTTTTTGAGTAGCCAGGTGTTTCTTTGGAGGGTTCCCCTACCACTTATAGTATATATAAAATTATGTATCCTGCAAAAATTATAGTGTTCAGCCAGGGGTAAATTGTATCTATCTCTCACCCACTCAAAGGTCATTATTTTGTCGTCATGCCACCATGGACCAACCCTTAGTAGGGTCTGAGACTTCCACCAACTGAGAGAGCTTTCCGGAAGATGTATCCTAAAGTGGGGATTGGGTACGATAGGGGTAAGATCTGATACCCGAGTGTCCAGTTTTTGTGTCCAGTTCATCTCCGTCCATATTTTTAATGAGTGCTTAATCAATGGGTTTTTCAAGTTTCTCAAAAAAGTATTCAGGCCTGGAATCCATATTACTGTATCCCATGTATAAGGTGACATGCTTACATTTTGCATAAATACCCAGAGCGGCTGATGTGTTTTGGAGAATGCGCCAGAGGAATGAAAGCCAACTGCGCTGCCTTGTAATACAGTTTGAGATTCGGGTCCCTACCCTCTTTTGGAAAGACTATGAGGTCGGCCTGATTCAATTAAGGGGGCATAGGTTCTCCATTTAGTATAGCGTTAAACAAAGATGTTAGGTGCGGGTGTAAGCAAGGGCTCAAATTTCTTATAGTACAGATGAGTAAAACCGTCTGGCCCTGGGGACTTGCCAAATTTAAGATCTTGGATTGTAGATTTAACTTCCTCTTGGGATATGTCTAGGTTCAAGCTGTCCAATTGAGGTACAGGTATTTTGTGCCCCAAAATTGAAGTGATACGACCAACAAAGCATCTTTTTCCATCTCCTGGTTCTAAAAATCCAGGCCTTATACACGCCCCCGTGATAGGTGCTGTAACAGGTATTAAACTGATAAGAGTAGTACTACTTAACACACCTTATAATAACGCAGAGAGAGGCAATGTAGTGAGAGGAGTCTGAAGAAGAGGAGTCAGAGGAGGAAGGTGGCTTTGAGGAGGTGGAAGACCAAACACAGCAGGCGTCCCAGGGGGCTTGTTGTCACCTTTCGGGGACCCTTGGTGGCTGGGTGGAGGAAGAGACCTTCAATGACATCAGTGAGGACAAGGAACGGGACATGGCTAGCTTGGTATCCAACCTTGTGCGAATGGGGAGTTTGCGGTTGTTTGCGGTGCGTTAAACGGGGAGATTGGTCTGTCACTGTGAAGCGGGTGTAACCCTTAAACTACCTGATCGATACAACATCATACCTGATGTTTTAAAGCATGTTATTCCAAACAATTTAGGAATGTTAGGTAATTTATGCCCTTTATGGCTTAAAACCAGACTCTGCATCAACTAAATAATTTTCCGTGGGAGTTTTGCCATGGATCCCCCTCCGGCATGCCACAGTCCAGGTGTTAGTCCCCTTGAAAAAACTTTCCCATCACTATTGTGGCCAGAAAGAGTCCCTGTGGGTTTTGAAATTCGCCTGCCCATTGAAGTCTACGGCGGTTCGCGAACATTTGCGGCGGTTCGCGTTCGCGGTTCGCGAACTGAAAATTTTATGTTCGCGACATCACTAATCTTAATTAAAGTTTGTATAAGCTAATATTCGATGATATTAATACAAAAGTATTTAAATGCTTAAAGATAATATTATATCCAATAGAAGATTAATAAATGCTAATATACAATATACTCTTTTTCAAAAAAATTGCACAAAAATATTCTGATTTTTAAAGTTGTAATAGAAACAGAATAGAAAGGAAACAGAGTTATTTTTCTGATCTTTCACTTGTTCTGGTTAAATATACTTTTGTACACAATATATTACAATGTCAGGTTTCTGTGCTGTAAAAAAATGAGACAAAGATAAATAATTTCAGAACTTTTTCCTCCTTTTTAATGTGACCTATAAACTCTACAACTCAATTGAAAAACAAACTGAAATCTTTTAGGTAGAGGGAAGAAAAAATATAAAACTAAAATAATATGGTTGCATAAGTCTGCACACCCTTAAACTAATACTTTGTTGAACCCCTTGTGATCAGTCTTTTTGGGTATGAGTCTATCAGCATGGCACATTGTGACTTGGCAAGATTTGCCCACTCTTCTTTGCTCTGTCAGATTGCGAGGGCAAGAGGGTGTGCAGACTTGTGCAACCACATTATTTTTATTTTTTATTTTCTTCCCTCCACCTAAAAGATTTCAGTTTGTTTTTCAATTGAGTTGTACAGTTTATAGGTCACATTAAAGGTGGAAAAAGTACTGAAATGATTTATCTTTGTCTATTTTTTTTACAGCACAGAAACCTGACATTTTAACAGGGGTGTGTAGACTTTTTATATCCACTGTATATTCCCAGACGATTGACCAACCAATTTCGAGCTCCTCCTCATCCTACCGACTAGTATCTTATTATGTTAAATTCTAATTTAAAACTTAAAGATATATAATATATTAATGGTGGAACTTGTAGATCTTCTATATTTTTAGCTAAATAAACAAAATATCCAATTGCTAAATGGGACATTTTATGCAATGTGTGCAAATCAGAGATTTTTAACTCATTATTTTCTTAATATAAAAGACAAATAAAAAAATAATAATAAGTGACCCTTTTAAAAAAGAGTGTTCACCGTTATAGACCTCCTCTATATCAGTATCTGTATCAGTTGTTAAGTCAGCTGGTCTACTTTCTTACTTTAAATCTTGCAAGTAAAGATGTTTTTACCTGTCATAGTAGCTGTAATGAAACTTTACCTGATATGCATTAGTAATTGTTTTATTAAATGAATTAAGTAATCAATCAATGACTGATTTTTAATTGGCATACATGAAAACATAAAGAAGGTCAGTGTAAAACCGTATTTATTATTTTTTTATAATTAATATGTAGTACATTAATATACGTTAATTAATTAATCAATCACTGTCATCAATGCAAAACATGCAATGCTAATCATATTTTCCTCAAGAAGGGCCTCATTGAAATGTAAATTTCATATCCAAACACAAATAGCTATGAGCAAACTATAGATTGCCCTGAAAAGGATTTGTAATGTTTTGATTCAATTAATTAATTAATTAATTAATCAATATATGATGTTTAATTGGCATACATTAAAATGTAAATAGCTAAGCATCTATGTATTCATAAATAAGGTCAGTCTAAATTTTTTTGTATTATTAATTAATTAATATACCGTATTGGTCCGAATATAAGCCGCACCTTTTTTCCGGTTTTTGAGCTTGCGAGTTACGGGTGCGGCTTATATTCGCGAGCAGAAAAAAAATCATTGCCGATTTGCTAACTTTGCTTATTAGGTGTGCGGCTTCTATTTGTGAACGCAAAATGACTGCCGATTTGCACGATTGCGAGTTAAGGGTGCCGATTTTTGTGCTTGAGACTATTGAATAGCTATGTACGGTTTTAGTGATTCTAACATCCTGTAAAGCCTGTAACCTGAAAAAAAAGCTACAGTGCTAATTAGAAAGCCTGTTTCTTGCAATGGCGGATCACTTTGAGAGTCTTTTTCTCTCCAATTTTACAGGTGCGGCTTATATTTGAGTACTATCTTTTTTCTATTTTTCCCCTTGAACTTTACGGGTGCGGCTTATATGCGGGTGCGGCTTATATTCGGACCAATACGGTACATTCATTGATTAATCAATACCTGTTATCAATGCAAAGCAAAAAGACTTACTCCTGTTTTCCTAAAGAAGGGCATCATGAAATGATATACCTGTAAAGTTGATGTAATTGCAGATGAAATGCTGCAGACCTCAGGGTCTGTGTTCATGCAGGTCCAATGTTCACAGAGATGAGCAAACTGTAAAATGACATGAAAAGCATTGTTTATGTTTGGATTCGATTCATTCATTAACCATTGACAGTAACATGCTTAATTGGCATACATGCAAAACGTAAAGGCCTAAGCACTGATGTATTCATAAATAAAGGCAGTATAAAATATGAAATGTAGCAGCTGTCAGAGCATAATAAACTGATGTAAATGTTTAACTGCTTTGAGGGTCCTATCCCTGTCAACCGATGAGCAGTAATATAGATATATAAGTGCAGAGTAAAATCTGATTTTTTTTAGTGCAGTGTAATATATATACACTAGTGACTTGCCCGTCAAAAAATGACGGTCAATAATTCTAAGCTACAATAAAATAATTAAGACCACTTACCTTTGAGATGTTTCTTCAGATCACCAACCTTTGGTAAAAAAAAGATTAAAAAAATTAATTCAACACGTTTACATAAAATAAATAAACATTCTAAACATTCTAAATATTATACTGACCTTTCTAGCATGTCACGTCCTCCATCTTTGCTTCTGCGTCGCGGCCCCTATTAAAAAAAAACATTACATTAGCACACATACATAAACATGAAACCAAGTAAAATAAACACAATCTACATTGTACTTACCTCCCCGTGATGTCTCCGGCCTCCTCGTGTTCTGCCCCGTAAGTATCCGCATTCTTTAAAAAAACAAAAAAAAAAACACACATCCTGCCCCGGTGGATGTCCCCGACGCTAATGAGCTTCCTACGGAGTGTTCCAGAATAAAATTGGCAATGGCGGCTTCTGATTGGCAGAAAAAGCTGTCTATCAAATTCAGCCAATGAGAAGATGCCAATTGTGAACCAATGAGAAAGGGATACACCTCAAAATCCCACGCTGATTGGATAACGCTCCTGTCAAACTTCATTTGAACCAATCCGAAGGATTTATTGCCATCAGCGAATCACAATGGGATACACCCCCATGTACTGATTGGTGAAGACATCTGCGCCTTCCCATTGGCTGTAATACTGATTTACATTGACAATAGCCAATGAGAAGGCGCAAATGCCTTCACCAATCAGTACGTGGGGGTGTATCCCATTGTGATTCGCTGATGGCAATAAAGCCTTCAGATTGATTCAAATAAAGATTGACAGGTGTGTTATCCAATCAGTACATGGGGTTGTATTCCATTGAGATTGGCTATTGTCAGTGCAACCAATCAGAATGCGCAGATGCCTCCAGCCAATTACCATGTGGGGGTGTATTCCATTGTGATTGGCTGAAGGCATCTGCTCCTTGTGATTGGTTTAAATAAAGATTGACAGGTGCATTATCCAATCAGAGTGGGATTTTAGGGTGTATCCCTTTCTGATTGGCTCACACATTGGTGCCTCCTGATTGGGTGAATTTGATAGACAGCGTTTTCAACCAATAAGAAGGCACCATTGTCTATTTTCTTCCGGAAAAGTCTCTGGGAGCCTTATTAGCGTCGGGGATGTCCATGAGTGCGGATGTGAGTACTTTTTTTCTTTTTTTCTTTACAGGGTGGGGCAGAAGAGGAGGAGGAGGAGGCCGGAGACATCGCGGGTAGGTAAGTACAATGTAGATTATGTTTATTTTATTTTGTTTTTATGTATGTGTACGTGTATTAATGTTATGTTTTTTTTAACAGGTGCCACGCCGGAGAAGGGTAAAAGAATAAGAACGGGACATGCCGGAAAGGTGAGTAGAATATTTAGAGTGTTTAGAATGTTTATTTATTTACTGTAAATGTGTTGCACTCATTTTTTTTTTCCCTAGGTGGCTGACCTGAATTGACATCTGCAAAGGTAAGTGGTCTTAATTATTTTATTTTAGCTTAGAATTAGATTATTTTATATATAGATAGCATTTAATGTATGTTAGCTAGGGGTATGTGTTTTATATAGATAGCATAGCATGTATTGTATATTAGATTGTGGTATTTATTTAGATAGATTGTGTGATGTATATTATATAGATAGGATGTCTATTAGATTATGGTATTTATTTAGATAGATTGGGGGATGTATATTAGATAGGATTTATTGTATATTAGATAGGGGTGTATTATATTGTATTGTATTATATTTTATGTATTGTATTGCATGTATTATATGTATTTCCTTTTCAGGTGTGTAATTTTTTTTTTCTGTAGTGAGGGGGGTTGTAATGTGTTTTTTTATTTTCTGTAATGTTCTTTTTTTTATTTTTTGTGACAGGTTTTTTATTTTCTGTAATGTAGATTTTTTATTTGTTGTGACAGGTTTTTTATTTTATGTAATGTAGATTTTTTATTTTTTGTGACTTTAGTCTTTTTTATTTTCTATAATTAGAGTGGTGTGGGTTATTAGGGGGCAGGTAGGTAGTGTAGGTAGGTAGTGTAGGTGTTAATAGGTTAGTGTAGAGGGTGTTTAGTTGATATTTAATGTTTTATTGGGGGGTATAGTGCAGTATAGTGTTTATACTTAGTGTCATGCCCCTTATGGGACTGATGGGGTTAAATAGAGGCTTATGAGGGTCCGTATGGACCCCACATGAGTGACAGGGTTAATTAGCGGTTTATGTGCGTCTGTATTGACCCCCATGAGTGAGGGGGTTAATTAAGGGTCTTATGGGGGGCTGTATTGACCCTCCTGAGTGACGGGGTTAATTAAGGGTTTATGGTGGTTTGTATTGACCCCCATGAGTGAGGGGGTTAATTAAGTGCTTATGGGGGTTTGTATTGACCCCCGTGAGTGACAGGGTTAATGAAGGGCTCATGGGGGTCTATATTGACCCCCATGAGTGACAGGGTTAATTAGGGGTTTATGGGGGTCTATATTGACCCTAATGAGCGACAGGGTTAATGAAGGGCTTATGGGGGTCTGTATTGACCCCCATGAGTGACAGGGTTAATGAAGGGCTTATGAGGGTCTGTATTGACCTCCATGAGTGACAGGGTTAATGAAGGACTTCTGGGGGTCTATATTGACCCCCATGAGTGACAGGGTTAATTAGCGGTTTATGGGGTTCTGTATTGACCCCCATGAGTGACAGGGTTAATGAAGGCCTTATGGGGGTCTATATTGACCCCCATGAATGACAGGGTTAATTAGGGTTTTATGGGGGTCTGTATTGACCCCCATAAATGAGGGGGTTAATTAAGTGCTTTTGGGAGTCTGTATTGACCTCCATGTGTGACACAGTAAATGAAGGGCTTATGGGGGTCTGTATTGACCCCCATGAGTGACAGGGTTAATGAAGGGCTTATGGGGGTCTATATTGACCCCCATGAATAACAGGGTTAAGTAGGGTTTTATGGGGGTCTGTATTGACCCCCATGAGTGAGGGGGTTAATTAAGTGCTTTTGGAAGTCTGTATTGACCCCATGAGTGACAGTGTTAATGAAGGGCTTATGGGGGTCTATATTGACCCCCATGAGTGAGGGGGTTAATGAAGTGCTTATGGGGGTCTATATTGACCCCCATGAGTGAGGGGGTTAATGAAGTGCTTATGGGGGTCTGTATTGACCTCCATGAGTGACACAGTTAATGAAGGGCTTATGGGGCTCTGTATTGACCCCCATGAGTGACAGGGTTAATGGAGGGCTTATGGGGTCTATATTGACCCCCATGAATGACAGGGTTAATTAGGGGTTTATGGGGGTCTGTATTGACCCCCATGAGTGAGGGGGTTAATTAAGTGCTTTTGGGAGTCTGTATTGACCCCATGAGTGACAGTGTTAATGAAGGACTTATGGGGGTCTATATTGACCCCCATGAGTGAGGGGGTTAATGAAGTGCTTATGGGGGTCTGTATTGACCCCCATGAGTGACAGGGTTAATGAAGGGTTTATGGGGGTTGGTATTGACCCCCATGAGTGACAGGGTTAATGACTAGCTTATAGGGATCTATATTTACCCCCATGAGTGACAGGGCTAATGAAGTGCTTATGTGGGCCTGTATTGACCCCCATGAGTTACAGGGTTAATGAAGGGCTTATGGGGGTCTTTATTGTCCCCCATGAGTGACAGGGTTACTGAAGGACTTATGGCGGTCTATATTGACCCCCATGAGTGACAGGGTGATAGTGTATATTTGTTTTCTTTTATAACGAGTCATTTAAGGACCTTTACGGTTCTTTAAGGACCTGTAACGCGGGAATTTTGAATTTTCATTGCAGCGGGGCTCCCCGATCGCGTGCGATGGTTAATGTGGGGTTAATGCAGGTCTCCGAGCTTATCTCGGAACCCTTCTTGGGTAAGTTGTACGGGGCTGGGCTTTGAGCCACGTTTTCGTTTTTTTCGGCGGCCATTTTTTCTCTCGCTTAGGGAATTTTCGTGTGTTTGAACTCGGGAATTTGGACTTAAATGGAGGTGTAACTTCACTTTCAGAGGTCCTAGATGCTCCCCCCTTTGCTATGGGTGAGCTTTTTATGTATATTTTGTGAGTATTTGGTGTGTTTTGACAGTTTTTAGGTGCGCGCGGTTCGGCCGTTATGGTCGTATTTTTCGTGCGTGTGGGTGTTTGTTCTGTTAAGGTTAATTCCGAGGTCGTTTTTTTTCTAAGTTGTGCATGTGTGTGCGTTTTTAAAAGCGTGTGAGTCGCCTTTGAGCCTCCATCTCCGTAAATGCGGACCCTCGCTTTGCGAGGGTCCTCATTTCAGGACAAACACAGCCGACGTTGGAGCCTCCACTTTCCGCAAATGCGGCCCCTAGCTTCGCGCAAGTGTGAGTACAGCTTGTATGCTCAAAACTATATGTATACTAGCGACTTGCCCGTCAAAAAATGACGGCAATGTGATGTATATGTTTGTCAAGTTGTTTAGTTATTAACATATATTTTTGACACTTGTAAGTATTTTAATATGAACGTGTATTTTTGTAAAATGTTGATGTAATGGTTTTTTAAAATGTAATTAGTATCTGAAGAATTGTTAACTTTAATATACATTGAATGAATAGGAAAGCAAAAAGTAAAAAGCCTTTTTTAAACGTTGCAAATTTTAACATGAAGTTTAAAATATATGTAAGCAATAACCATCAAAGTATATATTTTTAAACTTGAACTTTATTTTTTATGTAAGTTTAGAAGTTGACAAAACATTGGTATAATTTTGAACATTATAAACAGGAACATAGTGAATACATTTTGTAACGTAATTTTTTATTAAAAGTATTAACATTTGAATGTAAAAACAATTGACATTTAAATTAATCAGTATTAAAATTCAATTTCTATCACAATAATTGTTAACTTCAATATACATTGAATGTAGAGGAAGGCATACAGTAAAACTCTTCTTAAAACGTACGTAATTAAAGTAATTTATTACTGAGCACATAAATTGGCGATAAACATTAATGTAGGTAGTAATCTTAAGATAACAGACAATATTTACATTGTGACTTAAAAGGTGCTTGACCTCTTAACATCCACTTTGTAATCTGTTGAATGAAATAACTTGAAAATATATTTTTTAAACTTGTAACATTAGAAACATTAACATAGTGACTTAACATTTTAACATAATTTTTACTAACAATGCAAGGCAAGTATTTTGTGAGGCGAATCATTCATAAACATGACTTCCATTAATTATGACTGAATTAAACAACCAATTGTTATGTATTTTGCAATGCTTTTAAAAAATCTTGGCATCTTTAATTAGTATCCTTCAAAGTTATAGTACTTCATAGTAGACAATGTTTTTAGTAAAAATACGTCCATCTTCTAATAAATCACCTTGACTTTCATTGTTTTCAATGTAAACTTTAATAGCCTGTGGATTTTTGCACCTTGACAACGCAACGTACAATTGACCATGTGCAAAAACTGGTTCTTCCAAGAAAATACCCACAGATTTGAAAGTTTGACCTTGTGATTTATTAATGGTCATGGCAAATGCCATAATAATGGGAAATTGTCTTCTTTGAAGTATAAAAGGGAGACTACTTTCACTTGGTGCTAAATCTATTCTTGGTATGAAAACTCTCTCTCCTCTATGGGTCCCAGTTAAAATTTCAGCATCTATAAAATGGTCCTTTAATTGTTGAACAATTAATCTTGTGCCATTGCATAGGCCTTTTTTGGGGTTCATATTTCGCAGTAACATGATAATTGCACCTTTCTTTAGCTGCAAAATATGTGGTGGCATTCCAGAAGGAGTTAAAGAGTTTATGAATTCAGTCGAAAAGTTAGCCTGACTTTCATTGTCATCAGCAAGTACAGAATCAGCACTGTGATAATTTCTTTGTGGTGCATAAATTTTTTTAAAGATTTTATTATTGAGGATTAATGCATCTTTATTTTTACACGTCAGTATGACTTGGTTGGCAAGCTCGGAATATTCTTCGTTATTTATGCTCCCTTCAAATATAGCCGATATAATATCTTGTTGACAAATCATATGAGGTGGGATCTCCACAGTGTCGTCAGGTAAATGTAGTATTTTTTCTGTTCTGCCTTCTCCAATTTTAATAAGCCAATCATTGAAATCAGTTTGGCCTTCTGATCTCATATTTTGTTGCAGTTGAAGATGGGTAAAATGTTTCCATACTGTACTTGACTTTATACATGTTTCGATAATGTCAGTTCGATTTCCATGTACAACGACAGGTAATGTTTGTCTAAAATCGCCACCCAACAACATTACCTTTCCACCAAATGGAAAAATATTATCCATGACTTCACGAAGCAAACAGTCAATACATTGGAGGGCATAGCATGACATCATTGTGGCCTCATCTATTATAATTAATTTACATTTCTTCAATTTCTTTGCTTGTAAGGATGTCATGCGAATATCTGACACAGAATTTTCTAAAATAGGCACTGGCAGTTTAAATCCACTATGAACAGTTCTTCCACCTTCTAATAAAAGTGCAGCAATTCCAGTAGTGGCAAACGCCATTGCTATTTTTCCTTGTGCTCGTACTGAACTCATTAATAAATTGTACAAATATGTTTTTCCTGATCCGCCAGGTCCATCAAGATAGAAATAACGCTCTGTCACCATGTCATCATCTATAGCATTTTTAATGGCATGAAATGCTTGCAATTGTAGTGTATTTAAAGTTGCAAGTCTTTCTTCTGTTCTTTCTGCTTGTAGTTGAATGTCATAGTCTTCAAAGTTAATGTCATCTATAAGACCTGGATCAGGCAAATTAAAACTTGCACAACTTAATCCATGAGTTAAAAAGACTTCTTGGATTTCCATTAACGCTTTTAAGTGTGCAATGGGTTCATTGTATCGTCGCATAAAGTCTTCAGCCATATTACTTTTAAAAGTCTCCCACAAAGCTAATGCATTTGGAGCATTTGAGAAGATACAAATAAAAGCAAATTGTTCTCTCATCTGTCGTGGCATTTGACATTGTGCTGCTTCTTCTAAGCATCTTTCCCACTCTGTATCATCAGCGAGTAAGTTTCTATGTCTTGCAGCTAAATGGAAGGATTCATATACAATGTCATTAACAGTTCTTAAGTGTTCAAAACTTTGTGCTCCAGGAACATTTAAAAGTAATATCCGTAAGCAAAAATGTTCCACATCTCTTGGACTGACTGTGTAAATTCTTGGAATAATTTTATTGCCTCTGGTTTTTCTTGGTCTCCATAATCCATTCACAAAAACATAGTGATATGGAATTTCAATATATAAGTATTGTGTTGCTTCAGCATCAGTGGAATTTAATGCAAACCATGCAGTTAGTGTAGTGTGACGATCTTCACTTTGGGCCAATGCATTCATTTCATTTCCAGCATGGAAATAGACTAAATGTCGTTGTGGCAAATTTACTGCTAACCTATATACTGCATGTGATCTATCATGCATTTCAAATTTTAAAAGCCGCCACATAGCTTCTGGCGCACTGACATAGCGAGCATCTACATGAGATGCAAGTTCATCATGTACTAACTCACTACTTTCAGGGTTGTCTGCACTTTTGACGACTACAGTAGCTGCATCGTAACCTTTGTAAATATATTTGTAGACATATTTAATGGATTTGATGGAAGTGCAGGCTTCTACGTTGATGTGGGCGTTGTACTTCATGAGTAAATGTGGATTGTAGGGTACTACATATCTATTGTCCACTTTTTTTCCACGAATAATGGCACTATCTCCTTCTCTTCTTTTATAAAGTGGATATCCATCACAATTGGCATAGGTTTTGTCTCTATAATCTTTTGGAAATTCTTTGGAACATTTATTATTTTCCATACATGGTGATTGTGGATTAAGATCACCACAGGGTCCATGAATCATGCGATGAGTAACAATCTCATATAGTCTACCATATAGTTCTAGATCTGGTAGTTCAGCAACAATGACTGCATCCACTTTGTCTGAAGTATCTAATTTATCTTTTTCTTGAAGTATTATTAGAAGATGTGCATGTGGAACGCCTCTTTTTTGAAATTCAATGGTATATACATAAGCAAGACATTTGCCAAATAAGTGACTTATAGTGATGTCATGTATTAATTCATTTAATTTAATCTTAAAAACTCTGGCTACTAAATCTGGTCGATCTGAAGCAGTTTGTCCAAGAAGTAGATTTAGTGTAATTTCTGGCCATTGTGGATTACATGTAAATGTCACAAATAAATCGGGTTTACCAAATTTTGTCACAATAGCCATAGCATCATTGTATCTTTCTCTCATATTCCGAGGAGATCCTTGAAAGGAAGATGGTAAAATGATGGCTTTGCCAGCTGTCATGTCTCTGCTTGTAGCCACGTCAGCAACATAGTCCATGAGTCCAGAATATTGTTCTACACGGAGTTTATCTTGTTGATATTTGATAAAGTTTAAATTATTTGCCTCAACTTGCAAATATGAATCAATAATCCATTGTTGTGTTAGTTTCCCACCACATAAAATTGGATTAAATACATTGCGAATGGCAATTTGAGCTACTTTAAATTCAAGCATAGAAACATTATTTCGGATTCTGGCTTTAGCATTTGGGTAACTGGGAAGAGTTAATTTTGGTTGCCAACCTGCTTCTCCGTGTGGGAAAAAGATGGGATATGTCATTAGATCTAAATTTGGACTTAAGATACTCATATTAATAAACGGTTGGTCCTCATTTCTAGGATATATTCGAATGTCTCTTTGAAATGGTGGTTCTCCTTCATCATTCTGAAACACCATTGCAACCTCATTTGTTGTTGGCAAGTTATAACGACGTTTATCAGTATGTCTGTCTCTTTTAAGCACCATATTAACCTTCGGCATTGGTAATTGATGTGTTTGTGAATGAAGTAGTTGTTCATTTTCTACTTCTGCCAATTTTTTATAAGCTTTACTGTAGGGATTGTTGTCCATAATGTTATTTAGCTCTATGAAAACAGTGGGTAAGCATTTTTTATTTTCTTCCATCTGCATACGTTGGTCAACAGCTTCCATTGTATCTAGGACATATAGTTGAGCGAATTTTCTTTTATTTCCTTCCTCTGGATGTAAATGGGAAGTGCGATGATAAATTTGTCCTTGGACTTTAAAACAGTAAGGACCATGTCCTGGTACATTAGCAGCTAATGTTGCCCCCATGGATGCAAAGGATATGGCACTATTGTAGGATCTTATGTTTGTCTTAAAATTTTTGTAGTTTGGAAAAGTAGGTTCAGTCATAATATTTTGTAAATAAATTGGAAATTCTTTCCTTTCTGGAAGTTTGAACTTGCCTTTTTGACAACAACTAATAAATTGTCCATCTCTGGGTCTCTCCTGTTTAAAATAATAAGCCTCACAAAACTGACATTGAGTAGTCATGTCCCCACAACTATGAACCTCTACTGCTAAAGACTTGAGTAGAGGACAATTTGCAAAGCATATAGGATTTTGCCTTTCATATTCATCAGGTGAAATGTCATATAATGTTTCAACAACAGGTTCTAAATGTTTTGTTTTTTTCGTTGCTTTTCTTGGTATATGTTGTATTGTTTGAGGTAAAATGTCATCTAATGTTTCATGAAACGGTTCTAAATGCTTTGTTTTCTTTGTTGCTTTTTTTGGTATCTCTTGTCTTTTTTCTGGTAAAATGTCATCTGATGTTTGAGCAACAGGTTGTAAATGCTTTATTTTCTTTGTTGTTTTTTTTGACATATCTTTAATTTCTGCAAGTGACAGTCTTTTGCTTGCAATTCTTTTGCGTTCTTTTTCTCGTCGAATTTCCTTCTTCTCCGGTGTCTGCTGGCTGTCTGCTCTCTGTCGTCGTTCTCTAGCTTGGCGTCTTTTCTTTTCTTGTTTACTCTCATTATCAGCCATGTTAATCTGTAAAAATAAAATAATGTACCATTAGTTTATTTTGAGATGTTAAGTTGTTTTTCATGACATATAGTTATCAATAGTGTGTTAACATTTTATAGTTAATCAATTTCAATGCGTTCCATTGAATAGAAGTCTAAATAAGGCCATCAGATAATTATTTAAAGACATTTTTATTTATTAAACATGTATCCAAAAGCAAGTGTTTCAGTAACTAAAAAGGTATTTTAAAAAAGATGTTATGTCCTTATTTACAGCACTATTCAATTTGTCAAATGGCAATTAAATTAGGGTTTAGGACTGGAATGTTACAATGACAAATTGTATAGATTCTGTGTTTTTAGACTTTTTTGGACTATGCCAATTTATTTTTTAAGTTTACATTGAAGTTTGTATTTACTGTTAAAGATTATTGGCCCTAAAAGACAAATAAGAGATAGATGATAGATATTACTTTTTATACTGTACCTTGGTTGAAGTTTGATTTCAAGCAAAATTCTTTGTTGGTCCTGTGTTGAAAGCCTTCGTCCGATGGTCTGGTCCTGTGTTGAAAGTCCTCGTCCGATGGTGTAGTCCTCTGTTGAAAGTCCTCGTCCTCTGGTGTGGTCCTCAGTTCCAACTCCTGTTCCGATGTTCTTGATGCAGTATCTGTTATAAAATAAAAATGAAAATGTTATGTTATTTGAATGTCTTTGTATTAATGAAAAAATTGCATTATTTCTGTGTTTTTCTACAATCCTTTTTGGTGCGCCACAATTTTGGTATGCTTCTGTAGGCTATTTTCTAAGGCTTATAGGTGGTTAAACATTAAAGAAGAATATTAATTAATTTTTCTCTTTTTTTACTTGTTATACTGTACCTTGGTTGAAGTTTGATTTGAAGCAGAATCTTTGTTCGTCCTGTGTTGAAAGCCTTCGTCTGATGGTCTGGTCCTGTGTTGAAAGTCCTCGTCCAATCGTCTGGTCCTCTGTTGAAAGTCCTCGTCCAATGGTCTGGTCCTCTGTTGAAAGTCCTCGTCCGCTGGTGTGGTCCTCAGTTGAAACTCCTGTTCCGATGTTCTTGACGCAGTATCTGATATAAAATAAAAATGAAAATGTAATATTATTTTAATGTATTTGTATGAACTAAAAAATGACATTATTTCTTTGTTTTTCTACAATCCCGTTTGGTGTCCACCACTTTTGGTATGCTTATTTAGGCCTTTTTCTAAGGCTTATAGATTGTTAAACATAAAATAAGTATGTAAATGTACTTTGGTATGTGTTTGTGTGAGTTTTCATACAATCCTGTTTGGTGCGCACCACTGTTGGAATGCTTATTTAGGCTTCTTTCTAAGGCTTATAGGTTGTTAAACATAAAATAAGAATGTAAATGTAGTTTGCTATGTGTTTGTGTGAGATTTCATACAATCCTGTTTGGTGCGCACCACTGTTGGTATGCTTATTTAGGCTTCTTTCTAAGGCTTATAGGTTGTTAAACATTAAATAAGAATCTAAATGTAGTTTGCTATGTGTTTGTGTGAGTTTTCATACAATCCTGTTTGGTGCGCACCACTGTTGGTATGCTTATTTAGGCTTCTTTCTAAGGCTTATAGGTTGTTAAACATAAAATAAGAATGTAAATGTAGTTTGCTATGTGTTTGTGTGAGTTTTCATACAATCCTGTTTGGTGCGCACCACTGTTGGTATGCTTATTAATGTTGTTTTGTAATGCTTATAGGTTGTTAAACATAAAATAAGAATGTAAATGTAGTTTGCTATGTGTTTGTGTGAGTTTTCATACAATCCTGTTTGATGCGCACCGCTGATGGTATGCTTATTAATGTTGTTTTGTAATGCTAATAGGTTGTTAAACATAAAATAAGAATGTAAATGTAGTTTGCTATGTGTTTGTGTGAGTTTTCATACAATCCTGTTTGGTGCGCACCACTGTTGGTATACTTATTTAGGCTTCTTTCTAAGGCTTATAGGTTGTTAAACATTAAATAAGAATCTAAATGTAGTTTGCTATGTGTTTGTGTGAGTTTTCATACAATCCTGTTTGGTGGGCACCAATGTTGGTATGCTTATTTAGGCTTCTTTCTAAGGCTTATAGGTTGTTAAACATTAAATAAGAATCTAAATGTAGTTTGCTATGTGTTTGTGTGAGTTTTCATACAATCCTGTTTGGTGGGCACCAATGTTGGTATGCTTATTTAGGCTTCTTTCTAAGGCTTATAGGTTGTTAAACATTAAATAAGAATCTAAATGTAGTTTGCTATGTGTTTGTGTGAGTTTTCATACAATCCTGTTTGATGCGCACCACTGTTGGTATGCTTATTAATGTAGTTTTGTAATGCTAATAGGTTGTTAAACATAAAATAAGAATGTAAATGTAGTTTGTTATGTGTTTGTGTGAATTTTCATACAATCCTGTTTGGTGCGCACCACTGTTGGTATGCTTATTTAGGCTTCTTTCTAAGGCTTATAGGTTGTTAAACATTAAATAAGAATTTAAATGTAGTTTGTTATGTGTTTGTGTGAATTTTCATACAATCCTGTTTGGTGCGCACCACTGTTGGTATGCTTATTTAGGCTTCTTTCTAAGGCTTATAGGTTGTTAAACATTAAATAAGAATGTAAATGTATTTTGCTATGTGTTTGTGTGAGTTTTCGTACAATCCTGTTTGATGGGCACCACTTTTGTTATACTTATGTAGTGTTTTTTCTAATGGTTATACGTTGTTAAACAATCACATTTGAATGAGGCCCTCGGCCATTAAACATATTTAGGTCCTGAATCAATTGCGTTTTGACCAATTGAATAGGGCTCTATATAAGCACATAAAATATTTTTTTTTTTTTTTTTTTTTTTTTAATTGATTTTTATTAGACAGGTCAGACATATAACATAGTACACCAAAAACATTAGAAGTGATAAATAGGAATTAACAATAAACATATTTAACATATTTGGTTTCCAGTGTGTCCTCTGCCTGTCCAAAACTCCTCTCCCTTTTCCGTTTTTCTGGTATTATAATAGCTGATATTAGCTTTTAAATAACTTAAGGCTAACGAGAAAACTATATTTAATGAAGTCCCATAACTATGGGAAAAATATGATGAACTTGGATTCCTGACCAACTGTTGTTTTGAGCTTGGTTGGTAGCATCTAATAGAAAGATTATTCTGTGTTTAGGTTACTGTGTGGGCTAATGATGTTGGGTAAATTAAGACCACTACTACTATGGATCCCCTAATAGCTCCTCTGTAGGGAGAAGTGTCACTCACCCTATTCATCTGCCGCGTCTTGTCTCCCAGGCGGCCCAGCAGGAGGCCCAGCGCTTGTAGTTATGGTCAACCTCTGCGGACAAAACGCTCATGGATCGAACGAACTCAATTTTGTTTAAGACTACTTCAAATGTTGGGGTGGGTGATTTCCAATGGGCGGCTACTACTATCCTAACTGCTAGGAAAATTTGGTTAGTTAGGAATTGTTCTGAGTTGGACATCCCTTCTACCGGTAATCCTAGGATGGCCTCTTCTGGTCTCATGGGATAGCATTGACCCCATAGTTTCTCCAGGGTTTTGTAGGTGTCCACCCATGTGTGTCTAATCATAGGGCATTCCCATAATTTATGGATTAGAGTCCCTTTTTGGTTGCAGCCCCTTTCGCATATGTCACTAATTGTCTGGTTCCCTATGTGCATTCTTACTGGGGTTAGGTACCACCTCATAATAACTTTATAGGAGTTTTCTTTCATAATTACGTTAAGTGATGTGTGTTTGGCTTGTTTCCGAATACTATTCCATTGGTCTCTGTCTAAATTTATGTTGAGGTCAGCTTCCCATGCTGATTCATAGTGTAATTTAGGGGGAGTGACTAAATCGCTTAAATGGTTATATATTGTGGAGATGTTTCCTTTCCCTCCCGGGAATTTAATGCAACATTTTTCGAATAAGGATATATTTTGCCCTCCTTTATTCTTAGTGATGTGATTTAATCGTTGGTTTATAGCGATTAGGTTAAGCCATTCCCCCGGAGGAAGGGGTTTGTCTTCTAGGAATGCGGTGGTGGACCATTTTTGATTAACAACCGGTAAATCTGCCGCAATTGAGCAATTATTATCAATCCACCATCTGTATTGAGCATTAGAGTTTATTTTGGGGTTAGTTGAAAGTGGCCATAGAGGGCTGAGCCCTGACTCCTGGCCCAGCAGTCTGTTCCTCTTATTTATATCTTTCCATAGGGAAATTGAATGCCTCACACTTGATGGAATTGATTGGGGTAACTTGAAGCCCTGCTGGGTTGAGAGCCATAGTAACTGACGCATGATTAAATCATTGGACCCTAGTATGTGTTTTTCTAATTGAACCCATACCGGGGGGGAGTCCCTGACATACCACTTAACTAGTTGTGCTAATCTAGCAGCTTTAAAGTACCTGGAAATGTCTGGAAATCCAAGCCCACCATCCTTCTTAGTCGCAGTAGTTGTTTCTCTGTTTATTCTAGGTTTTTTATTGTTCCACAGAAAACTCATTAGTAATTTCTGTATTTTTTTCAAGTCTATCGCTAAAATCGAGATAGGTAAGGTCCGAAAAAGGTAGAGCAGTTTGGGGAGTACGTTCATTTTGACAGCATGTAGCTTTCCTAACCACGAAATCTTTAGTTCTGACCACCTGTGCAGGTCCCTAGTTAATTGTTTAAAGAGGGTTGGGTAGTTTGCTTCATATAGGGTCTTAGTTGATTTTGTAATTTGTACGCCTAGGTAGTTGATAGAATTCGGGGCCCATTTTATTGGGAAGTTATTGGCTAGTAGTTTTTCCGTGGTGGGAGGAAGTGATATATTAAGGGCTATGCTTTTACTTGTGTTAATTTTGAATCCTGACAGTGGGCCAAATTGAGACAAAAGTTTGAATAGATTAGGTAGACTAACCAGGGGGTTTGATATTGTTAGTAGGATATCATCGGCAAAAAGGCTAATTTTATGATCTGTCGGGCCGACCCGTATACCCGATATGTCAGTGTGCTGACGAATGGCAATTGCTAGGGGCTCTATACTGAGGGCGAACAGCAATGGTGATAGAGGGCACCCCTGTCTTGTCCCCCTTGTGATGTTGAATTTTAGTGAATTGTGTCCTTGGTATGTAACTTGTGCGGTTGGTTCCGAGTATAATGTCGCGATGCTTCGCAGAAAACCTTCCGGAATTCCGAATTTGTTCAGTGTGGCGTTCATAAATGTCCAATCTAACCTATCAAATGCCTTCTCGGCATCAAGCGCCAACAACATAGCGCGGCCTTCATTACTTTTGGTTATGTCAATAAGGTCAACAATTTTTCTGGTATTGTCTGGCGCTTCTCTCCCCTTAATGAACCCTACTTGGTCTGGATGTACCACTTCAGGTAACAGATTCGCTAGTCTTGACGCTAAGATTTTGGTGTATATTTTTAAATCTGTGTTGATCAGAGATATTGGTCTATAGCTAGCACATTGGGATGGGTCTTTCCCCGGTTTAGGAATCAGTATTATTTTAGCTTCTAAGAATTCCGGTTTAATTTTTTCACCAGCTAAGAAGCTGTTAAATAGCTTATGTAAGGTGGGGCTAAGTAGATCGCTCATATGTTTGTAGTAGAGGTTGGAATAGCCATCTGGCCCTGGGGCCCCGTGTGCCTTTGTGGATTTGATCGCATCCTGTATTTCTTCGACCGAGATGGGCTCTAAGAGTGATTTAGCTTTGATAGCGTCTAATTGGGGTATATTTAAGTTATTTAGTGTATTTTCAATTTCTAGTTTGTGGGTTGGGGTGCCTGATTCGGGTGTTTTGCTGTAAAGGTCCGCATAAAATTGTCTGAATTCGTTTACTATTTGATCTGGTTTAAAAACTGTCTGCCTATTTTTGGTGATTATTTTGGCTATGAATGAGTTTGCTCTTTTTTCTTTTAGTCTCGTGGCCAGCATTCTATCGGGCTTGTTTGCGTATCTGAAGAATTTAGCTTCAGTTCGCTGTAGGATATTGACCATTTTCCCTCTTAAAATAGTGTTTAGTTCTTGTTTGTAACTTAGTATCTTCTCATGGGTATGTCGTGATTTATCTTTAACAAATAGTTTCTGTGCTTCAGCAATTTTCTGGTTTAGAAGTAAGATTTGTGCTTGGTCTTTTTTCTTTTTGATTGAACTAATTTGTATACAGACTCCCCTGATCACTTCCTTGTGAGCTGCCCAAATTCCATCTATGTCTATCTCCCCTACTGTATTGAGGTCAAGATAATCTACGATTGCAGTTCTGACCTTATCTCGTGTGATAGGGTCGTTCAGTATACTGGGATTTAATGACCACCTTGGGTTATTTCCTTTCGGTAGGAGATTATTCATGGAGATTTTGACTAGATCGTGGTCCGACCATGCTATGGGGCAGATAGAGGCCTCAGTTAGGTTCCCTGTAACGTTCTGTGGGATCAGGATATAGTCTATTCTGGAGAGCGAACCATGTCTGGCGGAAAAAAATGTGTATTCCCTTTCTGTGGGGTTCATGTTTCTCCAGGTATCAATCATGCAGTTTGATTTTAGGAGTTTTTTGAGAGCTTTGGTCGCTGTGGGGATTTTTTGTGAACCTAAATCGTTTGACTTGTCTTTGAGCGGGTCTAAGACCGCGTTCATGTCTCCTCCTATTATCTTAAGTCCGTCTTCCCAGCTATCTGTGAGTTTCTGTATTTTTTGAAAGAATGGCGTTTGATCTGTGTTCGGGGCGTAAATGTTCAAGAATGAAACCTTACGTTCGTGTATGGTCCCATGTACTGCTAAAAACCTGCCATCTTTATCTGTTTGAATTTTACTTAACTGAAAGTTGAGTCTTCTGTGGAACAAAATCGTGACTCCCTTTTGTTTGGTATCTGCGGTCGAATGGAATGCCTGAGTAAAGACTCCCCCCCAGTATTTTGGTAGTGCTTGTTTTCTAAAGTGAGTTTCCTGAATCATTACGATATCAAGATTTAGTTTTTGGTAATTTCTCAAGGCTACCCCCCTCTTGATTGGTTCGTTCAGACCATGAGCGTTGTGTGACGCAATGACAATGTCCATATTTCTTATTGAGGTGTATGACCCTTTGGTGTGTCTAAATGGCTATCTCACCTTTCTGGAAGCCTGTTACTTCGTTATCCTGTGCCTCCTGCTGGTTTCCGCCCGAAGACTGCTCAGCAGCTGGCTGTGTGGGAGAGTATCTGTACTCAAAGGAAAAAAGACAACAGAGTATGAGCCAAATTGCTTATACTTAAACTTTCGGAATTATAAAAACCTGGCTCAGTAATTAAGCAAGTTCCTACTTTTCCTCTAGTGGGGAACCCTAAGGTAATCCTGGGTAAGAAGTCTAAGTACTTGAGTCTGTTTGTGTGTCTTACTGTTGGTCAGGAAGGCTCTTAGTATGTTTGAACTTAATTGTGTTCCTTACTTAAATAAAGTGTGGTAATTTAAACTACTATGAGGAGAGCGTTTGCTGTCCTCTTCGTATTTTACTGGTGGGCCAGTTAGTGTCTCTAAACTGACACTGAATTGGTCCGCCTAACCTTTCCCTACTGTAGGGTTTTTTGGAAGTCTACGTGTTAGCGCCCGTAGGGACGCCTTCTAGGTGTGTGTTGCTTTTGCCTTTACGGCCTGGGTTAACGGTCTATAGTGTGTATTAGAACTTTCACTGGTGTGGGTGCTACCTTATTGGATCTACTCGTTTTCAGATTCAACTAGCTTTGGTTGTCAGAGTAGCATGAAAACAAGGAGAGAGAGAGAAGAAGAGAGAGGAAGATGAAGCAAAAAAAGACAAAAAAAACAGAGAAACAAAATAAGTGACAACTCATTGTAGTAAGTCTTTTTCTCCGTTCATGGGAGGACTCCTTCCTCTCGGGTTTTCTGTTGGTTGTAACTGCTCTCCGACAGTGACCTTGATGTTCCATTCCGCCAGCAAGTTAATGCCTTCCTCCAGTGTTCTGATGGTGAAGAATTTTCCCTCTTTGGATATATTGAGGCGAAAAGGGAAACCCCATGTATACCTCCATCCTTGAGCCAGGATACAGTCCAGAACCGGTTTCAGTTGTCTCCTTTTGGCAAGGGTAGTCGGGGCTAGATCAGAAAAAAGCAGCGGTGTGTGCCCCTCGATGGGAGGGATGCCTTTTCTTGCGGCCTTCATGAACAGTTCTTTGGTGGAGTAGTAGTGGAATCTGGCAATGATGTCTCTTGGGCGCTCCTGTGGAGATGAACGGAATCCTAGGGCTCTGTGAAACCGATCCATTCTCAAGTTTTCTGGATGTATGTTTGGGAGGAGAAATTCACATAGATCGTTTAGGTATGCGTGTAGGTCCTTGACAGACTCCGGCACATTCCTCAGCCTTATGTTCTGTCGTCTAGATCTGTTTTCTAGATCTTCCTGTTGCAACTGTTGTCTAGATTGTTCCTCCTTCAAAGCCAAGATCTCCTCTGTTAGCTTGTTGTTATGTTGCATTATTTCCGAAATTTTAGTTTCCAGTTTTGTTGTTTTATCGTCCACCTTTTTAATTTCTGTGGTTAGTTCTGTTGTCACCTTCCGGATGTCTGATTTGACCTCCTCTCTGAAGTTGGATATTAGGTCTTTAAGGTCCTGGATGTCACTTTTAGTGCTAGGCGCTGACATTTCAGAGCTTGTTGCTGCGTGGACTGCGGCTGTGGGTGTTTTATTGGTGGGAGAACTTGCTGAAGATTTCTCGTGGCAACACCTGCCATCTCAGTGAGAGTATTGTAGATCAAGTTGTTGCCAGAGACCTGGTTTCACTTGGTTTGTCCCAGAGCAATTGTTAGCGTCCCTATATTGCTGGGCTTTTTGCTTGTTACATCTTTTTGGATTTATTAAAAGTTCTTGAACCGAAGTGGTCATAGCTTAAATGCTTATAGTTGAAAATTGAACTTTGGTTGTCTCTTTTTACTTGCTTGGTGCTTTTGAACTTTGTCCACTAGGTGGTAGTAGAGTTCCACTAGTACAGTCTGTTACACAAGCAGGGATTCAGCCTGGAAACTAGCCTTGAAAAACAAATGGTTTTGTAATCCTGTTTGGTTGGTAAGTGAGCCCTGTGCAGTGTACTTTTAATGTTCTGAGTCTAAGTAGACAGGTTGGGCTGGGTTGCTTGGACCCAGGGTATGGGGAGAGCTTTGATGGGGATATGTGGGTAAGGGGCCCTGGATTGCTTAATTTTCCTGGGGCTAATTTGCTTCTGATGCCCCCCTGGGTACCCCTTCCTTGGATCAGGGCTATCCTTTCCCCCCACAGCTCTATAGCCTCTCCCCTGTACCTGCTTATATATGTCCTCAGCAGTGCAGCTCCACACTCTCTCCCTCCAGGCTTCCAAGGGGAAAAGTTCAGCTGGGTAGGGATTCCATGCAGGGGACTCTTCCGATTTTATTGTTTTTTTTTTAAGGTAATTTTGGGATCAATTTGTTCCCCTAGGTCTTCTGAGTTTAGTGATATTGTTTGTTGGTCACTCAGGGCATCTATAGGGGTCGATTGTCCCAGATTAACCCAGGCCTTAGCTGGAGCTCTTGCAGGACATGTCTTTCCTCTCCAGCAGCTTAGCCACACCCCCCACATAAAATATTTTTTGACAGAAGTTTTTAGTTAGTGAAGACCTATTATGTGCTTATATAAAGCCCTATTCAATTAGCCAACTCACAATTGAATAAGGCTCATGGTTCGGTTCTTTTTTATACTTAATACTTTACCTTGATTGAAGTGTGGAATGACAGAGGGTCCCCTCCTGCCAATCTTAATCCGCCGGTCTTCTTGTAGTGTCTGTTTGAAAAATAAAGTGAAATAGTGAATTATAGAATTTTTTATTTGTATTTAACAAACCATGGCCTTTTCAGCATTTAAAGTATTTTTGTATCTTACCTCTTGTTCTTTGTTGGTGTTCTTTAAAAGGGATTGTGCTTCACAATGCACGGTGCAAATTGTTGAGTGACGCTGTTGATGCAGAGTCTGTTTGAATATTAAAAAAAGTAGAAAGATTGAGTTTTAGGTGATCTATTGAATTGCAGTAAATTAATTTCATTGAAATATACTTCTGTAATTAATTTGAATTAACATTATTTTTTGGTGGGTGCTACACACATATGTCACATACATGAAGCACATTTCCATAGTTGAAAGTAATTTTTTTGTGTGCGTGTGACATATCAGTATACATGAATCATATTTTAATTGTTAAATTAGCCTTATTTTTATTTTTGGCCAACATACATAAATGTGTGTGTGACATGTGACTATAGATGATACACATATATGTGCGTGTCACATATCAGTATACATGACTCATATTTTAATAGTATTTTAATAGTCCCAACTTATTTTTTTGTAATGTAATTTAAATGTAGTTGTTTAATTAGTTTGTTGCAGGGGCAATACACATAAATGTGCATGTGACATGTCACTATACATTATACGCATAAATGTGCGTGTCACTTGTCAGTATACATTATACGCATATATGTGCGTGTCACATGTCACTATACATTATACGCATAAATGTGCGTGTCACATGTCACTATACATTATACGCATAAATGTGCGTGTCACTTGTCAGTATACATTATACGCATAAATGTGCGTGTCACATGTCACTATACATTATACGCATAAATGTGCATGTGACATGTCACTATACATTATACGCATAAATGTGCGTGTCACTTGTCAGTATACATTATACGCATAAATGTGCGTGTCACATGTCACTATACATTATACGCATAAATGTGCGTGTCACTTGTCAGTATACATTATACGCATAAATGTGCGTGTCACATGTCAGTATACATTATACGCATAAATGTGCGTGTCACTTGTCAGTATACATTATACGCATATATGTGCGTGTCACATGTCAGTATACATTATACGCATATATGTGCGTGTCACATGTCAGTATACATTATACGCATATATGTGCGTGTCACTTGTCAGTGTACATAAACCTCTTTGTCTTCTTTAATTTTTTTTTTTGATGTCCTGTCTTGAAAATAAGTAATATATTATAGCTTACCTCTCAGTTGTAATTTGCACAATGTAAAGTAGTAAATTAGGAAAGAATTATCTTCTCAAGTTTTAGCAGCAGTTATCTCCGAAGTCACTCTGTTCATCACCTGAGGAGAAATGTATTTTTCTCTGTCAAATAGACAGTATTTATCAACTTGTAGAACATTCTGGAAAGTTAGACCGTTAGAACGTAATACGCATGCGCTATTTGCGTTCCAGCTTACAATTTGCGTTCCATCCGCCATTTTGTGCGTAGTAGTGGTTAAAATGGTGTTTAATATGATTGTGATACGTTCCGCATAGTATGTGTTTCATTATTGCGAGTAAGTGTAGTGTAGTTACGTCTGGAGCCTCGTTTTCGTTTTGTTCGGCGGCCATTTTTTCTCTCGCTTAGCCGATTTTCGGTCGTTTAAACTCTTTGTTTTGACTTAAATGGACGTGTAAATGAACTTTTGGAGGTGCCGGATGCCCCCCCGTGCTGTAAGTAAGCTTTTTATGTGTTTGTTGTGTTTATTTCTTGTGTTTGTGATGTTTTGATGCGCGGCGGTTGGAATGGGTCTTTTCCGATGCGGCCGTATTTTGTTGCGATGTTGCCGTATTTTTTTGCGATATACGCAGTTAGCTTTTACGTGTACGACGCAGTGTATTTGTTTCTAAGTCGTGCGTATGTGTGTTAAGAGCGTGTGAAGGGCCTTTTTTACTGTTTTTTTGTTAAGTCTTGCGTCTGTGTGTCTGGGTGTAAGCGGGTGTGAGGCGACTTTGAGTTTTTTTTTTGTTATGAAGTTGTGTGTGTGTTAACACAGCCGATGTTGGGATGCTCCCACCACCGCAAATGCGGACCCTCGCTTCGCGAGGATCCGCATTTGCGGGGACGTTGTTGGGTTTTTGTTGGCTGGGCGGTTGGGTTTATTCTGTTAAAAAAGTTGTGTGTGTGTATGTGTGTGTTAACACAGCCGACGTTGAGCCTCCACAACCGCAAATGCGGGCCCTCGCTTCGCGAGGACCCGCATTTGCGGCGAACTGCGTCCCTCGCTTCGCGAGGGACGCAGTTCTTGCGGGCTCGCTACGCGAGCCCGCAAGCGTGAGCAACGACTCGTACGCTCACAACTATATATGTGATATATATATATATATATATATATATTGTAATTATTAATAATTAATAAAATAATGTACGTTAATAATTACTTAATCAATGAATAAATGTATTGGAAAGAGCTAAGCATGTATGTATTCATAAAGTAAGAGCAGTGTAAAAGATTTTGCATAATAATTTTTTTTATAATAATAAAAAAAAAATCTATAATAATTAATTAATTAATTAATAAATTAATATACTTTACCTCTTTGTAATTAATATCCAGCAATTAATATCCTGAAGTGCTAACAATCTCTTTGGATTTTTGTTTTTATTTGCAAGTTAGTGTTGCAAAATGGCTGCGATTATCTATGTCTTATACGCCTTATATCGTCCTTCCTAATAGTCTGTTTTGTAACTCGTACGTTCCTGGCATTGAGTTGAGCGCTACAGCCTTGTTTTGCCTCATTTTCATTTTTTTCAGCCGCCTTTTTTTTTTTTCATTCTTAGCCGATTTTGAATCTTTAAAAAATGACAAATATGTCTCGAATTAACTTGCAACTTCACTCAAGGCTTCCTGGCTCTCTCCCTGTGCTGTGTGTGAGTTTGTAAGTTAATTTGAGATATATTTCTGTGTTTTGGTTTCTTTTTCGATTTCCGCGGTTCAGCCCTTAAATTCTTATTTTTCCGAGGTCAGAAATTTTGATGAGTATGATTTTTCACAACATATTTGGTGTTGTGACTCTGGACGCACTCATTGTTCATAAGATAACACCCAAAGCTGCGGGACTTCGTGTGGGGGGATGCTTAGCAATCACATTCATGACCATGATTAGGTTTGCAGAGCCTATTCATGAAAAATTGGTGTAGGAGTTTTTTGTTGTGTATCCTTGAACTTTTTGGCCATAATTCCAAAAGATATGTTTGTTGCAAAAACAACACTGCACATCACCAAAAGAACACCATACCCACAGTGACGCATGGTGGTGGTGGCAGCATCATGCTTTGGGGCTGTCTTTCTTCAGATGGAGCCTTAGTTAAGATAGAGGGAATTATGAACAGTTCCAAATACCAGTCAATATTGGCAAAAACCTTCAGGCTTCTGCTAGAAAGCTGAACATGAAGAGGAACTTCATCTTTCATCATGACAACGACCCAAAGCATACATCCAAATCAACAAAGGAATGGCTTCACCAGAAGAAGATTAAAGTTTTGGAATGGCCCAGCCAGAGCCCAGACCTGAATCCGATTGTGATCTGAAGAGGGCTGTGCACAGGAGATGCCCTCGCAATCTGACAGATTTGGAGTGTTTTTGCAAAGAAGAGTGGGCAAATCTTGCCAAGTCAAAATGTGCCATGCTGATAGGCTCATACCCACAAAGACTGAGTGCTGTAATAAAATCACAAGGGGCTTCAACAAAGTATTAGTGTAAGGTGTGCATACTTATGCAACCATATTATTTTATTTTTATATTTTTTCTTCCCTCTACCTAAAAGATTTCAGTTTGTTTTTCAATTGAGTTGTACAGTTTATAGGTCACATTAAAGGTGGAAAAAGTTCTGAGATGATTTATCTTTGTCTCAGTTTTTTACAGCACAGAAACCTGACATTTTAACAGGGGTGTGTAGACTTTTTAAATCCACTGTAGGTGTGCCTCCTTAGAAAGGCTAATACAAGTTTACTGTACCCAGAAAAAGAGAGAGATTTACCTTACCAAAGAAAGTGTGGATATGTCTATAGACGGTTTTTTGAGAGTAAAGCTGTTAGATGATAAGTGTAGGCTTGCTACATTTGCATGGCGTTGCTGTGAAAAAAGAGGCTATTGGCAAAAAAAAACTGGGCCCATGAATGTAAGTGTGAGTACTGAGTGTCAGTACCGTGTGCAGTGAGTGCTGTGTGAGAAATTGAAGAAAAAGGAAGATTGGTAATCTGTTCTGTGTTATTTTTGAGTGTGTTTGAACATATGTTTCCAGCCGGTACATCTACACATTATATAGTAGTAATAATAATAATAATAATAATAATAATAATATAGAAGAGCATGCCCAGCCGGTACATCTACACATTATATAGTAATAATAATAATAATAATAATAATATAGAAGAGCATGCCCAGCCGGTACATCTACACATTATATAGTAATAATAATACGAATAATAATAATAATGCACAAGAGCATGCCCACCCGGTACATCTACACATTATATAGTAATAATAATACGAATAATAATAAAGCAGAAGACCTCCCCTGTGTCTCCCCCCACTCCCTCCCATGTGTCTCTCTCCCCCCCTCTCCCCTGTGTCTCCCCCCCACTCCCTCCCATGTGTCTCTCTCCCCCCCTCTCCCCTGTGTCTCTCCCACCCTTGCCTGTGTCTCTACCCCCTCTCCCTTCCCCAGTGTTTCTTTCCCCCGTCTCCTGGGTCTTTTCCCCCTTCCCTCTTTCCTGTGTCACTCCCCCCTCCCCTGTGTCTCTACCCCCTCTCCCTTCCCGTGTTTCTTTCCCCCCTCCCCTGTGTCTTTCCCCCCTTCCCTCTCCTCTGTGTCTCTCCCCCCTCATCTGTGTCTCTTCCCCCTTCTCCCCTGTGTCTCTACCCCCTCTCCCCTGTGTCTCTACCCCCTCTCCCGTCCCCTGTGTTTCTTCCCCCCTCCTCTGTGTCTTTACCCCCTTTTCTCTCCCCGGTGTCTCCTCACCACTCCCTCCCATTAGTCTCTTCCCCACTCTCCCCTGTGTCTCTACCCCCCACTCTCTCCTGTGTCTCTCCCCCCTCCCATGTGTCTCTTCCCCTCACCTCTCCCTTACCCTGTTTCTCTTCCCCCCTCTGCCCTGTGTCTTCCTCCCCCTCTCCACTGTGTCTTCCTCCCCCTCTCCCCTCTCCTGTGTCTTCCTCTCCCTCTCCCCTGTGTTTCCTCCCCCTCTCCCCTCCCCTGTTAGCTTCTATACGCATACATACATATGATAAGAAATCTGGGGGGGGGGGGGTTACCCCTTACCCCCCACCCCCACCCCCCAGAGCCAACACCCATGTGTACTGTATAATATTGTATTGCATTATGTTATATTATATCACTAGCGACTTGCCTGGCACAAATGACGGGGCAATAAAGTTTGAAGCCATGGCAATGCTGTTTGCCACACAATGTGATGCTTTTTGTACTCTGAGGACCTTCGGCGCTCATTGTGAGCCTCTTCCCTCGTGTCCTTCATGTTTCGTGCTCTGCAACGATCAATCTTCGGCGCTCATCGCAAAGACAGATATATAAGTACAGTGTTAAATATATAAAATTTTTTGTGCAGTGTAAATTAAAAAATGTATTCAGGTCTCAGAGCATAATAAAGTGATTTAGATTTGTAACTGCTTTGAGAGTGCTATCGCTGGCAGCCAATGAGCAGTAATCCAGATATATAACTGCAGAGTAAAAAGTAAAACGTTTTAGTTTAGTGTAAATTCTACATTTTTATTTTCCATTACTAATTAATACTTATTAAATGAATGCACGATAATAACTATTGTGAATGAACAAATGTATTAGGAAGTGCGAAGCGTTAATGTATGTAAAGTAACGGCAGTGTAAAATATGCTATTAAACGTATTTTTTTATAGATATATTTTTTAATAATAATGAATTAATTAATTACTAAAATACTTTACCTATTTGTAATTAATATATCCAGTGATCAATATCCTGAAGAGCTAACAATCAATTTTCCTGCAGCTTACAGTGTACATTTGGACTGTTGGTGACACGAGGTGTAAGTGTCCGCAATGTGCGCAGTGCACGAGGGGAAACCGCTTGTATAGTCGTGTAACGCACCATTTTAGATTTGTAATGTTATTAGTTGCAAGTTAGTGTTGTAAAATGGCGGCGATTGTGTATGTGTTACGCGGCTCGCCAGCAGTTTCCATTATTTATAATAGTGTATTTTGTACCTCGTCTGTTCCTAGGTAAAAGTCGTACATGGCTGGCGATGTTTTGCGCGGTTTGGGGTCGTGTAGCCTCGTTTTCATTTTTTCCGGACGCCATTTTTTTTGTCGCTTAGCCGATTTACAAGTGCCAACTGGGGAAGACGTTACAGATATCACATATATAGTTGTGAGCGTACGAGTTGTTGCTAACGCTGCGGGCTCGCGCAGCGAGTCGCGGGCCTCGCGAAGCGAGGGCACTGTGCCAGGTTCTCAGTTGCTGGCTTGGAGCGCCGCAGGCGCTCCATGCCAGCACCTGAGGACCTCGCAAAGCGAGGTCTTCAGTTGCAGCAACTGCGACCCTTGCAAAAAAAAGTTTACGTCGCAACACATTACGACACTCGCAAACAACAAACGACACACGTTCACACACATTACGACACTCGCAAAC
Source organism: Discoglossus pictus (assembly GCA_027410445.1). Lineage (NCBI taxonomy): Eukaryota > Metazoa > Chordata > Amphibia > Anura > Alytidae > Discoglossus > Discoglossus pictus. The sequence goes on from JAPZIH010000929.1 coordinate 92,995, forward strand.
AACATACGACACACGTTCACACACATTACGGCCTCGCAACACTCGGACGCAACTCGCGAACATTACAAAATTACAAACACAATACATACACACAGCACATACATAAAAAACTTACCTACACAAACAGGAAGCACCCAGGACCTCAAAAATGCAACTTACAACTTAATTGCACTCAAAATAAAAGAGTTTAGACACTAAATAGTTTGTTAAGCGACACAAAAAATGGCCGATGAATAAAACGAAAACGAGGCTACACACGCAAACACCATACGAGACACGTTACCACACATTACGACTTCGCAAACATCGGACGCAACACGCCGACATACAAACATTTAAAACTTAAGAAAGACACACAACAAACACATAAAAAGCTTACCTACAGCAAGAGGAACCAGCCAGCACCTCAAAAAAACAAGTTACACCTACATTTAAATCAAAATAAAACACTTTAGACACTAATACCATCGCTAAGCGAGAGAAAAAATGGCCGACGAACAAAACGAAAACGAGGCTTCAGACGTAACTACACTACACTTACTCGCAATAATGAAACACATACTATGCGGAACGTATCACAATCATATTAAACACCATTTTGAACAGTAATACGCCTAAAATGGCGGATGGAACGCAAATTGTAAGCTGGAACGCAAATAGCGCATGCGTATTACGTTCTAACGGTCTCACTTTCCAGAACTTTCTACAAGTTTATAAATACTGCCTATTTCAAACAAAAAAATACATTTCTCCTCAGGTGATCAACGGAGTGACTTCTGAGATAACTGCTGCTTTTACTTGAGAAGACAATTCTTTACTAATTTACTACTTTGCATTGTGCAAATTACAACTGAGAGGTAAGCTATAATATATTACATTTTATTATCAGGTCAGGTCAAACAAATAAAAAAAAAATAAACTAGGATTTATGTAGTCATCATGTATGGCACATTTATGTGTATAGGCTCACAAAAAAAATACGGTTCATTTAACAAAACAACAAAAAAACATAATTTAATATTAAACAGAGGTTTATGTATAGTGACGACACGCACATATATGTGTATAATGTATAGTGACATCTGACACGCACATATATGTCTATAATGTATAGTGACATCTGACACGCACATATATGTCTATAATGTATAGTGACATGTGACACGCACATATATGTATAGAATGTATAGTGACATGTGACACGCACATATATGTCTATAATGTATAGTGACATCTGACACGCACATATATGTCTATAATGTATAGTGACATGTGACACGCACATATATGTATAGAATGTATAGTGACATGTGACACGCACATATATGTCTATAATGTATAGTGACATCTGACACGCACATATATGTGTATAATGTATAGTGACATCTGACACGCACATATATGTCTATAATGTATAGTCACATGTGACACGCACATATATGTCTATAATGTATAGTGACATCTGACACGCACATTTCTGTGTATTGCCCCTTCATAGTGACATGTGACACGCACGTATATGTGTATAATGTATAGTGACATGTGACACGCACATATATGTGTATAATGTATAGTGACATCTGACACGCACATATATGTCTATAATGTATAGTCACATGTGACACGCACATATATGTCTATAATGTATAGTCACATGTGACACGCACATATATGTCTATAATGTATAGTGACATCTGACACGCACATTTCTGTGTATTGCCCCTTCATAGTGACATGTGACACGCACGTATATGTGTATAATGTATAGTGACATGTGACACGCACATTTATGTGTATAATGTATAGTGACATGTGACACGCACATATATGTCTATAATGTATAGTGACATCTGACACGCACATTTCTGTGTATTGCCCCTTCATAGTGACATCTGACACGGACATATATGTGTATAATGTATAGTGACATGTGACACGCACATTTATGTGTATAATGTATAGTGACATGTGACACGCACATATATGTCTATAATGTATAGTGACATCTGACACGCACATTTCTGTGTATTGCCCCTTCATAGTGACATGTGACACGCACGTATATGTGTATAATGTATAGTGACATGTGACACGCACATATATGTGTATAATGTATAGTGACATGTGACACGCACATTTATGTGTATAATGTATAGTGACATGTGACACGCACATATATGTCTATAATGTATAGTGACATCTGACACGCACATTTCTGTGTATTGCCCCTTCATAGTGACATCTGACACGGACATATATGTGTATAATGTATAGTGACATGTGACACGCACATTTATGTGTATAATGTATAGTGACATGTGACACGCACATATATGTCTATAATGTATAGTGACATCTGACACGCACATTTCTGTGTATTGCCCCTTCATAGTGACATGTGACACGCACGTATATGTGTATAATGTATAGTGACATGTGACACGCACATATATGTGTATAATGTATAGTGACATGTGACACGCACATTTATGTGTATAATGTATAGTGACATGTGACACGCACATATATGTCTATAATGTATAGTGACATCTGACACGCACATTTATGTGTATAATGTATAGTGACATGTGACACGCACATTTATGTGTATCATGTATAGTGACATGTGACACGCACATATATGTGTATAATGTATAGTGACATGTGACACGCACATTTATGTGTATTGCCAATGCAACAAAATTAGCTTACAACAAAATCAGTAAACAACTACATTTAAATGACATTATATGTCATGTATACTGATATGTCACACGCACATATATGTGTATCATCTATAGTTACATCTCACACACAGACATTTATGTGTGTTGGAAAAAAAAAATATAAGGTTAATTTAACCATTTAAATATGAGTCATGTATACTGATATGTCACCCGTACACAAAATAATTACATTAAACTATGTAATGTGCTTCATGTATGTGACATATGTGTGTAGCCCCAAACAAAAAATAAGGTTAATTGAATTAATTTACTGAAATTCAATAGATCATATAAAGCTGAATGTTTCTATTTCTTTTAATATTCAAACAGACTCTGCATCAACAGCGTCTCTCAACAATTTGCACCGTGCACTGTGAAGCACAATCCCTTTTAAAGAACACCAACAAATTTGAAGAGGTAAGATACAACAAGACATTACATGCTCAAAAGGCCATGCTTTGCTAGATGAAAAATTATAAATATACAAATAACTATTTCACTTTCTTTTTCAAACAGACACTAAAAGAAGACCGGCGGATTAAGATTGGCAGGAGGGGACCGTCTGTCATTCAAAACTTCTATCAAGGTAAAGTATTAAGTATAAACAAGAAATAACCATGAGCCTTATTCAATTGCGACTTCCTCAATTGAATAGGGCTCTATATAAGCACATAACATATTTTTTATACAGAACTTTTTAGTTACTGAATTTCTAACCACAATCAAGGTTTTCAATAACTAAAAAATTTGCTCAATAAATATGTTATGTGATTATATAGAGCCCTCTTCAATTGGCAAAATTGCAATTCAATGAGGACCTATATGTCTTTAATGGCCAAGGGCCTCACTCAAATGTGATTTGCCCATTTCAATAGGGCTCTATATAAGCAGAGAGCATATTTTTTAAAGGACATTTTTCTTTTGTGAACACGTTGCTTTTGGATACAAGTTCACTAAATACAAAATTACGTAAAAAAATATGCTCTGTGCTGATATTGAGCTCTATTCCATTGGCCAAAACACAATTGAATGAGGAGCTCACAATATAACAAATGCAGTAACCAAAGGCCCTCATTCAATTGCTATTTTGGACAATTAAATATGGCTATAAATAAGAACTTTTAGGCCCTTACTCTATTTTAACAAATATATGTGATGTGCTTATTTACAACCCTATTCAAATTTCTACATTGCAATTCAATGACGGCCTTAGAGTACTATTACATTGTAAAATATGCAATTGAATGAGGGCCAAACTATGCAACATATGGTACACACAAAGGCCCTCATTCAATTGCAATTTGCCCAATTGAATAGGGCTCTAAATAACAACATAACAATTTATTAAAACTAAGGTTTTAGATAAAAAAAAAATATCAAAAATACAGTTTTTCAATGACTACAAACTTATTTTAAATAATATGCTATGTGCTTATTTAGGGCACAATTCAATTAGCCAAATCGCAATTGAATGAGACACAAACTGCTACACACAAAACAGAATTTCTTATTCAATGTTTAACAACCTATAAGCCTTACAAAGAAGCAAAAATAAGAATAACAAAAGTGTTGTGCACCTAATAGCATTGTACAAAAAATCACACAAACTCATAGCAAACTATATTACCATTCTTCTTTATTGTTTAACAACCTATAACCAGTACAATCAAGAAGAAATAAGTTTTGCACAAGTGATGCGCACCAAACAGGATTGTCAAAAACTAACACAAACACATAGCAAACTACATTAATTATATTATTTCATGTTTCAATAACTATAACCATCCCGATAAAGGTTAAATAACTATACCACAAGTGGTGTGCACAAAACAGGATTGTACAAAAACTAACATAAACACATAGCAAAATAAATTCATATTCTTATTTAATATATCACAACCCACAAGCCTTACTAAGAACCTTCAATAAGAATAACAAAAGTTGTCGGATTGTACAGAAAGTAAAAAAAAACAAAGATAGAAAAAAATAACCATAACTCATACAATACAGTCAAATTAATACATTTTTAATTTATTTAACAGACATTTCACTCAAACAACATTTTCTATTTTATATTACAACAGATACTGCGTGAAGACAATCGGACGAGGACTTTTTCCACAGGACCGGACCATCGGACGAGGACTCGGACCAGACCAGCAGACGAGGAATTTCAACACAGGACCAGACCAGCAGACGAGGAATTTCAACACAGGACCAGACCATCGGACGAGGACTTTCACCAACGGACCACAACATCGGACGAGGGATATCGCCACAGGACCACAATATCGGACAGGGGCTATCGCCACAGGACCAGACCATCGGACGAGGACTTTCACCAACGGACCACAACATCGGACGAGGGATATCGCCACAGGACCACAATATCGGACGGGGGCTATCGCCACAGGACCACACCATCGGACGAGGACTTCCAACAGAGGACCACACCATTGGACAACGATTTTGAAACGAGGACCAACAAACATTCGGATTTAAATCACACTTCAACCAAGGTAAACTATAATAAGTACTAAAGTATAAAACTAAAGAAACTGCTTTCAGTTGCATCCGTGTCAACAGAAAAATAAAATAATTAATTTACTATCTCCCTTATTTTATTTAAATTGCTACTATGCAATACATAGCTCAATAACCACATCACTTTTTTTTTCACCAAAGAAGTTTTGCAGTGGTAAATATCTATCCACAAACAAAGTTTTTAATAAATAAAACCATTATTTTAAATAAATATGTTACATGCTTATTTACAGCAGTATTCCATTGGCCAAATTCTGAGCCAGTGAGGACACGAATTATAAATTTAACTAAATATCAATGATACATTCATGATTTGCCTTTTATTTCACCAATTGTGCACAATAATCTTTAACAGGAATTACAAATTTAAATATACACAATTACATTTATTTGTTTCCGTTTACAGATTAATATGGCTGATAACGAGACCAAAGAAGAGAAGAAAAGACGTCAAACTAGAGAAAGACAAGAGAGATGGGCCGCCCAGCAGACACCGGAGGAGAAAGAAATTCGAAGAGAAAAAGAACGCAAAAGACTTGCAAATAAAAGAATATCAGCTGCAAAAATGAAAGATACAACCAAAAAAAATAAAAAAATAATAAAGCATTTACAAACTGTTCCTAAAACATCAGATGACATTTTACAACATACCAGTCAAGACAGACCAAAAAAAACAACTACAAAAACAAAGCATTTACAAACTCTTACTAAAAACTTACAGGAAATTTCAACCGAACAAGTCCAACATATACCAAGAAAATCTACGAAAAAAACTAAACATTTAGAACCTGTTGTTGAAACATTTCATGACTTTTCACCTGATGAATATGAAATGCAACATCCGATATGCTTTGCAAATTGTCCTTTACTGAAGTCTTTAGCAGTAGAGGTTCATAGTTGTGGGGACATGACTACTCAATGTCAATTTTGTGAGGCTTATTATTTTAAACAGGAGAGACCCCGAGATGGACAATTTATTAGTTGTTGTCAAAAAGGAAAGTTCAAACTTCCACAAAGGAAACAATTTCCAACCTATTTACAAAATATTATGACTGAACCTACTTTTCCAAATTACAAAAATTTTAAGACAAACATAAGATCCTACAATAGTGCCATATCATTTGCATCTATGGGGGCAACATTGGCTGCTAATGTACCAGGACATGGTCCTTACTGTTTTAAAGTCCAAGGACAAATTTATCATCGGACTTCACATTTACATCCAGAGGAAGGAGAGCAAAGAAAATTCGCTCAACTATATGTCCTAGATACAATGGAAGCTGTTGACCAACGTATGCAGATGGAAGAAAATAAAAAATGCTTACCCAGTGTTTTCATAGAGCTAAATAACATTATGGACAACAATCCCTACAGTAAAGCTTACAAAAAATTGGCAGAAGTAGAAAATGAACAACTACTTCATGCACAAAGACATCAATTACCCATGCCAAAGGTTAATATGGTGCTTAAAAGAGACAGACATACTGATAAACGTCGTTATAACTTGCCAACATCAAATGAGGTTGCAATGGTCTTTCAGAATGATGAAGGAGAACCACCATTTCAAAGAGACATTAGAGTATATCCCAGAAATGAGGACCAACCATTTATTAATATTAATATCTTAAGTCCAAATTTAGATCCAATGACATATCCCATCTTTTTCCCACACGGAGAAGCAGGTTGGCAACCAAAATTAACCCTTCCCAGTTACCCAAATGCTAAAGCCAGAATCCGAAATAATGTTTCTATGCTTGAATTTAAAGTTGCTCAAATTGCCATTAGAGATGAATTTAATCCAATTTTATGTGGTGGCAAACTAACACAACAATGGATTATTGATTCATATTTGCAAGTTGAGGCAAATAATTTAAACTTTATAAAATATCAACAAGATAAACTACGTGTAGAACAATATTGTGGACTCATGGACTATGTTGCTGACGTGGCTACAAGCAGAGACATGACAGCTGGCAAAGCCATCATTTTACCATCTTCCTTTCAAGGATCTCCTCGAAATATGAGAGAAAGATACAATGATGCTATGGCTATTGTGACAAAATTTGGAAAACCAGATTTATTTGTTACATTTACATGTAATCCACAATGGCCAGAAATTAATCAAAATCTACTTCTTGGACAAAGTGCTTCAGATCGACCAGATTTAGTAGCCAGAGTTTTTAAGATAAAATTAAATGAATTAATACGTGACTTTACTATAAATCAGTTATTTGGCAAATGTCTTGCTTATGTATATACCATTGAATTTCAAAAAAGAGGCCTTCCACATGCACATCTTCTCATAATACTTCAAGAGAAAGATAAATTAGATACTTCGGACAAAGTGGATGCAGTCATAGTTGCTGAACTACCGGATCCAGAACTATATGGTAGACTATATGAGATTGTTACTCATCGCATGATTCATGGACCCTGTGGAGACCTTAATCCACAATCACCATGTATGGAAAATAATCAATGTTCAAAAGATTTTCCAAAAGATTATAGAGACAAAACATATGCAAATTGTGATGGATATCCACTTTATAAAAGAAGAGAAGGAGATAGTGCCATTATTCGTGGAAAAAAAGTGGACAATAGATATGTAGTACCCTACAATCCACATTTACTCATGAAGTACAACGCCCACATTAACGTAGAAGCCTGCACTTCCATCAAATCCATTAAATATGTCTACAAATATATTTACAAAGGTTACGATGCAGCTACTGTAGTCGTCAAAAGTGCAGACAACCCTGAAAGTAGTGAGTTAGTACATGATGAACTTGCATCTCATGTAGATGCTCGCTATGTCAGTGCGCCAGAAGCTATGTGGCGGCTTTTAAAATTTGAAATGCATGATAGATCACATGCAGTATATAGGTTAGCAGTACATTTGCCACAACGACATTTAGTCTATTTCCATTCTGGAAATGAAATGAATGCATTGGCCCAAAGTGAAGATCGTCACACTACACTAAACTGCATGGTTTGCATTAAATTCCACTGATGCTCAAGCAACACAATACTTATATATTGAAATTCCATATCACTATGTTTTTGTGAATGGATTATGGAGAGCAAGAAAAACCAGAGGCAATAAAATAATTCCACGAATTTACACAGTCAGTCCAAGAGATGTTGAACGATTTTGCTTACGGATATTACTTTTAAATGTTCCAGGAGCACAAAGTTTTGAACAATTAAGAACTGTTAATGACATTGTATATGAATCCTTCCATTTAGCTGCAAGAAATAGAAACTTACTCGCTGATGATACAGAGTGGGAAAGATGTTTAGAAGAAGCAGCACAATGTCAAATGCCACGACAGATGAGAGAACAATTTGCTTTTATTTGTATCTTCTCAAATGCTCCAAATGCATTAGCTTTGTGGGAGACTTTTAAAAGTAATATGGCTGAAGACTTTATGCGACGATACAATGAACCCATTGCACACTTAAAAGCCTTAATGGAAATTCAAGAAGTCTTTTTAACTCATGGATTAAGTTGTGCAAGTTTTAATTTGCCTGATCCAGGTCTAATAGATGACATTAACTTTGAAGACTATGACATTCAACTACAAGCAGAAAGAACACAAGAAAGACTTGCAACTTTAAATACACTACAATTGCAAGCATTTCATGCCATTAAAAATGCTATAGATGATGACATGGTGACAGAGCGTTATTTCTATCTTGATGGACCTGGCGGATCAGGGAAAACATATTTGTACAATTTATTAATGAGTTCAGTACGAGCACAAGGACAAATAGCAATGGCGTTTGCCACTACTGGAATTGCTGCACTTTTATTAGAAGGTGGAAGAACTGTTCATAGTGGATTCAAACTGCCAGTGCCTATTTTGGAAAATTCAGTGTCAGATATTCGCATGACATCCTTACAAGCAAAGAAATTGAAGAAATGTAAATTAATTATAATAGATGAGGCCACAATGATGTCATGCTATGCCCTCCAATGTATTGACCGTTTGCTTCGTGAAGTCATGGATAATATTTTTCCATTTGGTGGAAAGGTAATTTTGTTGGGTGGCGATTTTAGACAAACATTACCTGTCGTTGTACATGGAAATCGAACAGACATTATTGAAACATGTATAAAGTCAAGTACAGTATGGAAACATTTTACCCATCTTCAACTGCAACAAAATATGAGATCAGAAGGCCAAACTGATTTCAATGATTGGCTTATTAAAATTGGAGAAGGAAGAACAGAAAAAATACTACATTTACCTGACGACACTGTAGAGATACCACCTCATATGATTTGTCAACAAGATATTATATCGGCTATATTTGAAGGGAGCATAAATAACGAAGAATATTCTGAGCTTGCCAACCAAGTCATACTGACGTGTAAAAATAAAGATGCATTAATACTCAATAATGAAATCTTTAAAAAAATTAATGCACCACAAAGAAATTATCACAGTGCTGATTCTGTACTTGCTGATGACAATGAAAGTCAGGCAAACTTTTCAACTGAATTCATTAACTCTTTAACTCCTTCTGGAATGCCACCACATATTTTGCAGCTAAAGAAAGGTGCAATTATCATGTTACTGCGAAATATGAACCCAAAAAAAGGCCTATGCAATGGCACAAGATTAATTGTTCAACAATTAAAGGACCATTTTATAGATGCTGAAATTTTAACTGGGACCCATAAAGGAGAGAGAGATTTAATACCAAGAATAGATTTAGCACCAAGTGAAAGTAGTCTCCCTTTTATACTTCAAAGAAGACAATTTCCCATTATTATGGCATTTGCCATGACCATTAATAAATCACAAGGTCAAACTTTCAAATCTGTGGGTATTTACTTGGAAGAACCAGTTTTTGCACATGGTCAATTGTATGTTGCGTTGTCACGGTGCAAAAATCCACAGGCTATTAAAGTTTACATTGAAAACAATGAAAGTCAAGGTGATTTATTAGAAGATGGACGTATTTTTACTAAAAACATTGTCTACTATGAAGTACTATAACTTTGCAGGATACAAATTAATGATGCCAACATTTTTTAAAAGCATTCCAAAATACATAACAATTGGTTGTTTAATTCAGTCATAATTAATGAAAGTACTGTTTATGAATGATTCGCCTCACAAAATACTTGCCTTGCATTTTTAGTAAAAATTATGTTAAAATGTTAAGTCACTATGTTAATGTTTCTAATGTTACAAGTTTAAAATATATATTTTAAAGTTATTTCATTCAACAGATTACAAAGTGGATGTTAAGAGGTCAAGCACCTTTTAAGTCACAATGTAAATATTGTCTGTTATCTTAAGATTACTAACTACATTAATGTTTATCGCCAGGTTATGTGCTCAGTAATGAATTACTTTAATTACGTACGTTTTAAGCAGAGTTTTACTGTATGCCTTCCTATACATTCAATGTATATTCAAGTTAACAATTATTGTGATAGAAATTGCATGTTAATACTGAATAATTTAAAGGTCAATTGTTTTTACATTCAAATGTTAATACTTTTAATAAAAAATTAGGTTACAAAATGTATTCACTATGTTCCTGTTTATAATGTTCAAAATTATACCAATGTTTTGTCAACTTCTAAACTTACATACAAAATAAAGTTAAAGTTTCTAAATATATACTTTGAAGGTTATTGCTTACATATATTTTAAACTTCATGTTAACATTTCGCAACGTTTCAAGAAGGCTTTTTACTTTTTGCTTTCCTATTCATTCAATGTATATTAAAGTTAACAATTCTTCAGATACTAATTACATTTTAAAAAACCATTACATCAACATTTTACAAAAATACACGTTCATATTAAAATACTTACAAGTGTCAAAAATATATGTTAATAACTAAACAACTTGACAAACATATACATCACATTGCCGTCATTTTTTGACGGGCAAGTCGCTAGTCACATATATAGTTGTGAGCAGGCGGGTTGTTGCTAACGCTGCGGGCTTGCGAAGCGAGGGCCAGAGTTGCTGGCAAGGAGCGCCGAAGGCTCCCGCGTCGGCTGCAATGAGCCGCAGGCGGGACTTACACCATCAAATTTACGGACTTACCATCCAAAAATACGGGACTTAGAAAAAAAAACATTTCGAGCTCACAAAAATACGAGCTTAACGCCCGAACCGCGCGCACTTAAAAACATTAAAAACACAATAAATACACACAACAAACACATAAAAAGCTTACCCACAGCAAGGCGGGCACCGAGGACCTCTGCAAGTGAAGTTATACCTCCATTTAAGTCCAAATTCATGAGTTTAGACACCCGAAAATCACCTAAGTGAGAGAAAAAATGGCCCTTGAAAAAAAGAAAACGAGGCTACAGGACCCTAAACACGCGAAACACATACGGATTTTCCTAAAAAGCCGTACGAGGTAAAGATACACTATTAACAAGGACGCTAAATCATCCACACCCGCGTACCACATACACATTCCCTGCCATTTTACAACACTAACTTACACAATGCGGAAGTACCCAGCTACCCTAACGGCTTCCCCTCGCGCACGCAGCCTATTTACACTACACACTGCACACATTGCTGACACTTAAACAGCAGCTCCACAGCACTGAAAACCTACATTGTATGCTGCAGGAACATGAAAACAGATTGTCAGCTCTTCAGCACATTGCTTCCTGCATATATTACTTACAAATAGGTAAAGTATATTCATTTAGTAATTATTTCATTAGCATACAAAAATACATATACACAAAAAAAACATTATCACATTAAACATAAAAGCCATTCACTGCGCGCCTCACAACGAGCGCCAACGCTGCTCATAGCACACAAAGCCTTGCAATAAGCGCAAAAAAACACATCACCCGCCGACCAAAGAATAACAGCAAAAGCGCCTATCAGAAAAAAAATACAACCAACAGCCTCGCAATGAGCGCCGAAGGATCTCCGACCGCCAACAAAATGAATGTCTCGTCCAAACCATTACCTGCCTTACAATCTTATTGCCGCCATTTTTTGACGGGCAAGTCGCTAGTAAATATATAAAGATCAAGATAATAAAAGTATCAGGAAATGTAACACAAAGATGCACGCGCGTCTGAATAATACGACAAATACGGATTTTTGTCATAAATGATATGATCGCAGTATTGGGTCATAAACCCTAAACACTGGAATCTGTTACATACAATTTACTGATGATGTCATTAATGGGCTTCAAGGGGGGGGATCTCTTTGCATACTTTTTGAGCGGTGCAAATCCAACATACGCAGAGCGGAAACGCCACATCTGTGGGACACACACAAAGGGGTTCACTTTGGGAGAAAAAAACAAACAAATATGAAATATTTAATAATCATATTTTTATGTTACCAACAGATAAGGAAACAAAACTGAGGTTATTATATCTAATAGTAGCAAGCCTGGGAGTACTGGGAGTAATAATACTGCAGCAGGAGGTCAGGACTAATATCACCTATAGACCCCCAGACAGATAAAGGTCAGTACTAATGTCCCTCTATAGACCCCCAGTCAGATAAAGGTCAGTACTAATGTCCCTCTATAGACACCCAGTCAGATAAAGGTCAGTACTAATGTCCCTCTATAGACACCCAGTCAGATAAAGGTCAGTACTAATGTCCCTCTATAGACACCCAGTCAGATAAAGGTCAGTACTAATGTCACCTATAGACCCCCAGTCAGATAAAGGTCAGTACTAATGTCCCTCTATAGACCCCCAGTCATATAAAGGTCATTACTAATGTCCCTCTATAGACACCCAGTCAGATAAAGGTCAGTACTAATGTCACCTATAGACCCCCAGTCATATAAAGGTCAGTACTAATGTCACTCTATAGACACCCAGTCAGATAAAGGTCAGTACTAATGTCCCTCTAAAGACACCCAGTCAGATAAAGGTCATTACTAATGTCCCTCTATAGACACCCAGTCAGATAAAGGTCATTACTAATGTCCCTCTATAGACACCCAGTCAGATAAAGGTCAGTACTAATGTCCCTCTATAGACCCCCAGTCAGATAAAGGTCAGTACTAATGTCCCTCTATAGTCACCCAGTCAGATAAAGGTCAGTACTAATGTCCCTCTATAGACCCCAGTCATATAAAGGTCATTACTAATGTCCCTCTATAGACACCCAGTCAGATAAAGTCAGTACTAATGTCCCTCTATAGACCCCCAGTCAGATAAAGGTCAGTACTAATGTCCCTCTATAGACACCCAGTCATATAAAGGTCATTACTAATGTCCCTCTATAGACACCCAGTCAGATAAAGGTCAGTACTAATGTCACCTATAGACCCCCAGTCATATAAAGGTCAGTACTAATGTCCCTCTATAGACACCCAGTCACATAAAAGTCAGTACTAATGTCCCTCTATAGACACCCAGTCAGATAAAGGTCAGTACTAATGTCCCTCTATAGACACCTAGTCATATAAAGGTCATTACTGATGTCCCTCTATAGACACCCAGTCAGATAAAGGTCAGTACTAATGTCACCTATAGACCCCCAGTCATATAAAGGTCAGTACTAATGTCACTCTATAGAACCCCGTCAGATAAAGGTCAGTACTAATGTCACCTATAGACCCCCAGAAAGATAAAGGTCAGTACTAATGTCACCTATAGACCCCCAGTCAGATAAAGGTCACTACTAATGTCC
>JAPZIH010000930.1:0-7500 GCA_027410445.1 Discoglossus pictus
TTTCAAGTTATACATTTGACCGGCTTCAGTTGCTTACTAAGTTTGCCATGCCATTGCAGGCCCTCGGAATCAACTCTGGGTGATCGGGCACTCCTACATATACTGGGCGAAGCGTTTTGCCATGAACTGGAAGGATGGTCTGCAGTTGAGTATACCTAATGGGCGCGGAGCAGTGCGCTGGTTTGGTACGAGAGGAATGATGTGGAGGCAAGCTAGTGGGTTGATGGACTCGTACACCCAGCGCTTTGGTCGGCCGGAGATTGTGTTATTCCATGTGGGAGGAAATGATTTGGGATACATCCCTATCAAAAGGCTGGTGAGGGATATGAAGCGCGACATCAGTGGCTGGAGGGAGAGGTTCCCAGGAATAATTGTTTTATGGTCGGAGATGGTAAAAAGGAGGGCGTGGAGAAATGTGAGGGACCCAGGTAGCCTGGACAGGGCCAGGCAGAAAGTGAACAAGCTAATATCGAGCTTTATTAGAAAGATGGGATGGATATCTCTGCGCCATCATGAACTGGAGGACTCTAATGCGGATGCGTTTTTCTTGGAAGATGGAGTACATCTGACGGAAATAGGCGTGGGCTCAAGGGATGGGGTTACTGCCAAGCCCGGGGCTCCTCCGCCGTTGTAGTGAATTTACATATGCTGTTTGCATATTATACTAATAAAACTCGCTGCGGACAGTTGTGTTGTGTCTTTTTAGGGGGGGCAGGGACTTTGGGTCTTACCAGGTCATGTAAATCTAAGCAATCTGATAATAAATTCATTGAATTCTATATCTTTGTTACTTTGCAGGCTTAAAAAATGTTCAACAGCTGTAATTCTTTTATCATGTGGTATTGATGAATATAACTGTTCAACGTCAATTGTGATAAGTATAGTTTCTTTGGTACTGAAAAACCATCCATTTGTTTTAGAACATCTAAGGTGTCCTGTAAATAAGATGGCAATGTTTTAACTATTTTTTTTGAGATATTCTGTCACAAAACAACTTGACACCCCCGTCTCGAGGCAAATCACATTTTTTCTCAGAAAACAACCAGAAACCAGGAAGTTTCAAGTCCTAGAAAAACTGTTTGAGGGATCAAGAGGGGGGCGATATAGACAAGAGACTTCTTCTAGCTGAAAGTAAATGGATTTTCACGCTAAATATCAAAAAGGGCTGAATGAAGGATACTCTTATACAGTCTTTCTTTACATCGACAGTATCCCGGATAAACATTTTAACACACTTCCTGAATGCCTGTGAGAACAACGACTTATTAATTCATATTAAGTTTTAGAGAAATAGTAGAAATATATTTTATGAAACATTATCACTTGATTTTAGATAGATTATCCTGTAGGATACACTATATATTTTTTATCACATCATTATTTTTAATCATATATAAAAATAACAGTTCTAAATAGAATCACCTAGTAACTTTTAATAATTTTAGTTTAAGTATTGCACAAAAAAAACACAATTTATATGCATATTGATTTTTATGTTTATATATAACATTATAACAATTTAATAAAATTTAATTTCAACATAAGAATGAAATATAAAATATTATTACTATGAAGCACCTATTTAGCACCTTAGGTTTATTTACAGTAATCACATTTTTTTTATAATTTAGTCATGGTAGAAGCACTTCTTCTACATGTTTAATTAGTTATTAAGATACCACACAGTTAATACTAGTGATCAGTACTATAATATCCATAAAATAGCAGGCTCAGGATATTTATAAAGCCTTTTCTTTAACATTAATATTAAATATTCAATATCTACAGCCTTATTAAATTGCGATTCAGCCAATTGAATAGGGCTCTATATAAGCCCATAGCATATTTTTTTTTACAGAATTTATAGTTACTGATCTTCTATCCAAAATCAAGGTCTTCACTAACTAAAAACTTCTGTAAAAAAAATATGCTGTGTGCTTATATAGAGCCCTATTCAAACAATGAAAGAGAGTTGCAGTTTATTGATGTGGCCACTAGATGGTACTGCAGACACAAATTAATTTAAGCTCACATTTATGATGAGGGTAAGGCTCAGGCAGTTTGTAACATGCGATATTGATGTTATACAGTATGTATGCAGAGAGGTCAGACAAATCACGGTCCACTGGAGAAGGAAACTGCAACCCACTCCAGTAATGTTGCTAATAACATTTTATGGACAGTCACAGCCAGAGACATAACCATATGGCAGTGGAAGATGAAGACCAAGAAGATGCAAAATAAATATTATCCCTTGTGAATATGCAGTGGCGTTAAAGAAGATTTAAGGTACTAGCCATGGAAGATAGAATGCCTGAAGAACTTTGGACCGAAGTTTGCAACATAATCCAGTTTTTTTTGTGTATATTTTTTTTCCGATGGTAATTAATTAATTAATGAAATCATAAATTAATATACTTTGCCTATTTGTAATTAATAGACCTTAAATCTAAAGAAGGAAAGAACTAACGCCATTGGGGAAGATAAAGCGTCTTATTTCATATTATCCCAGTATTATCTGGCACAAGCCTGATGTGGTAGTCACAATCCAAATATATACAGCTTCTGTGTGGTTATTCTGATTAGGTTTCAGTGCTGGGTTATTGCTTATCTTTACATTTCAATACAACTCATTTTATTATAACATACTTGGAGGGAGCTTTTGATTCTTATCTGTGCTCAAATCTATGGTTTACTAAATATAAATTCACATTTCTAAAGAATTTGTCAGAAATGGTCAGATTGAGGTTATGTCTCTGCATAAAAAAAATAGTTTAATCAAAAGTAAAAACATCAGTTTATAAACGTGGCCACTAGATGGCGTAGCAGCCACAAATAAATGTAAGCTGCGCCTTATAATTTATGATGTAGATTAAGAACAGGTAGTTTGCAAAATGTTATAAAAAGACAAAAAAAAGAGTTACATTTGTACTGTTCCTTCAGACAAAGATCCGCACTGTAACCTGAGGTCTACCTGTATACTGTTTGGGTTTTAGTAACATTGAGCCCCATTCAATTGAGGTTTTGTGAGATCCGGGAGCCCGTAAGTGAGGTAGCAAGTTAATTTGCTATTCAATTGGCGTCTTTTTGCGGGCTCCAAACAGATTACGAGTTACGGCCTTAAAAATATTGTGATGGTTAAACCCGTAACTTACAGCTTCCAAAAGCCTTTGATTTGTCACTTTCGAAGGCTAAAATCGCAAATCACTATTCAATTGCTCCAATTCCCCAAGCCCGCAAATGTTTACACACCTGTAAATGGTAAAAGAAGGAGAAAATCCCACGAGTGCTAGAGAGGACCTGCAAGGGGGATAAACACCTGATCGTAGCACTGTAAATGCAAATAAAAAATCACTACTGCGCTGTAAATAACGGGGAAAGCGATGATAGACATTAGAATTAATTGCACAACAGTCTCAAGCCCGCAAATCGACAGTATATAAGATTTTTCATTTCAGGGTTAAATCAATCTCGTGAATCAATGAGTTAATACATATCAGGCCACCCACATGGACTAGAACAGTATTGGCATTGATTTTCATAATTCTTTATTTTGCAGGTTTGCGAGTCTGATTGCATATCGGACCCCAAACCGAATTGATTGACATCTAACCTCCATGTTTTACTACCGTAATAATGACAGTCTCATTTTCTATTGGCTGATTCGAAATGTGAGGTTACGAGCTTGCTTAATTGATCATGTTCCCGCCCTGCCTTTGGGACAGTAACTTGCGGGCTTGAGCAATTGAATGACATCTCAATCAGAGAGGAACGGGAGCTCGCAACATATCCACAGATATTCGGCCATCTGCGATCGAGTTGCGGGCTTGGAATTGAATGTGTCTCATAGTACCATCTGTCTCCAGATTAATCCCCTCTATCTCTCTCCTCCTTGTGGTCCCTCTTTTCTTTCATTCATTCCACACATTCATTCCCTAAATAGACCTTAAAGCTTTTACTTAATGGACAACTATAGTTTCTACAATAATTGTTTCTATATAATGTTTTACAAAGAAAAATAAATATATAAATAAATAAGTACACGCATACATATATCAAATAATTCTTTCATGCATATATGTCATAGTTATTCACTGAGCTGCATCTTTCACCTGCTCTCTCTCTGAATAATTCTATTGAAAGCACTGCCACTTTTAGATGCTATATTATCTTATAACAATGCAACCTTCCCCTGCATTCAGAGTCTCCTCCCAACTCAGGAAGTTGATCAACAGAAAATAAAGTGATAGATTCCAATGCAGCCGTGTGACATAACAGGAAACAAATGGAAGGTTATGTTATTAAAGCACCGTCTTTTGTCCTCCATAAGCTCAATTAATTTATGAATTTAAAAGAGCAGATTTTAAATATCACGCCTTTTATTGTCTGTGTGAAAAAATAGGGCTGCAAGGGTTAAAATAATGATTGTAATATTTCTAGAAACAGGATTGGACCCTCCTTCTGAGACATTGTATTTAGGGGCGTGCACCAGGTGAGTCACAATGTGCTCCCTCTAGTGGCTGAAGTTGGTAAAGCTACAAAATAGACGGTGGTCCTGAATTCTTTCAGCCTTATTAAATTGGGATTCGGTAAATTTAAAAGGGCTCTATTTAAGCACAGAGCATATTTTATTTATAGAAGTTTTTAGTTAGTAAAGACCTAGCTTTTGGATAGAAGTGCACTAACTAAAAACTTTTGTAAAAAAATATGCTGTGTGCTTAAATAGAGCCCTTTTAATTTACCAATTTGCAATTTAATAAGGCAACGCAAACAACACGACACACCAACTACGACCCTCGCAAACTTACATCGCAACGCAAACAACATACGACACACGTTCACACACATTTCGGCCTCGCAACACTCGGGCGCAACTCGCGAACATGAAAAAATTAAAAACCCAATAAATACACACAGCACATACATAAAAACCTTACCTACAGCAAGAGGGGGCACCCAGGACCTCAAAAATGCAACTTACACCTTCATTTCACTCAAAATAAAAGAGTTTAGTCACAAAAAAATTTGCTAAGCGACAGAAAAAAATGGCCGCCGAACAAAACGAAAACGAGGCTACACACGCAAACACCATACGAGACACGTTACCAGACATTACAACCTCGCAAACATTGGCCGCAACCTGTGAACATAAAAACATTTAAAACACAATAAATATACACAACACACATAAAAAACATACCTACAGCGAGAGGAACCAGCCAGCACCTCAAAAAAACAACTTACACCTACATTTAACAAAAAAAAGAGTTTAGACACTAAAAAAATCGCTAAGCAAGAGAAAAAATGGCCGCCGAACAAAACAAAAACAAGGCTACTGCACTCTAAACACGCAAAACACCACAAAACACCTACGGATATTCCGCTAAGGCGCATACCACACATTACCCTCCATTTTACGCCAATGCGGAAGTACAAAGGTACGCTAACGGTTTGGTCTCGCGCGCGCACACTATTACACTGCGCACATTCATGACGCTTACACAGCAGCTCCACACCACTAATGATGCAGCAACATCAAAACAGATTGTCAGCTCTTCAACACAATGCTTCAAAATACGTAAAGTATATTCATTTATTAATGTATTAGATATTTCATTATTATACACCTCATTTTTTGACGGGCAATTCTCTAGTATCACATATATAGTTGTGAGCGTACGAGTCGTTGCTCACGCTTGCGGGCTCGCGTAGCGAGCCCGCGGCCCTCGCAAAGCGAGGGCCGTGGCTCGCGAAGCGAGCCGCGGCCCTCACGTAGCGAGCCGCGGCCCTCGCGTAGCGAGGTCACTGGGCAAGGGCCTCAGTTGCTGGCATGGAGCGCCGAAGGCGCTCCATGTCAGCAACTGAGGCCCCTCGCGAAGCGAGGGCCTCAGTTGCTGGCGAGGTCACTGGGCAAGGGCCTCAAACCCTCGCAAAATTCACGTCGCTACTCAAAAAACACGACACACAAATTACGACACTCGCTAAATTTTACGAGGAACGCAAACAACGTACGAAACACGTTACCACACATTACGACCTCGCAAACATCGGACGCAACACGCCGACATACAAACATTTAAAACACAATACATACACACAGCACATACATAAAAAACTTACCTACACCAAGAGGGAGCACCCAGGACCTCAAAAATGCAACTTACACCTCGATTTTACTCGAAATAAAACAGTTTAGAGACTAAAAAAAAATCTAAGCGAGAGAAAAAATGGCCGCCGAACAAAACGAAAACGAGTCTACAGCACTCTAAACTCGCAAAACACCACAAAACACCTACGGATATTCCGATACAGACCTATACCACACATTACTCGCCATTTTACACCAATGCGGAAGTACACGACTACGCTAACGGTTTGGTCTCGCGCACGCACAGTGTTACACTGCGCACATTCATGACGCTTATACAGCAGCTCCACACCACTAATGCTGCAGCAACATCAAAACAGATTGTCAGCTCTTCAACACAATGCTTCAAAATACGTAAAGTATATTCATTTATTAATGTATTAGATATTTCATTATTATACACCTCATTTTTTGACGGGCAATTCTCTAGTATATATATATATATAGTGTGATTTTACTTTTTTTTATAGTATTATATTACCTCTCTGTTTTTGGTGTGTACTATTACCATTTTACTGCAATTGTCAGTCTTTCAGGACAGGTCTCATTTAGACATTTATGTCTGACCTGCAACAGTACTACTAGTTTGTGGTATCTATGTATAAATATATATTATACTACTTTGTTATAAAGACATCTTTAACGTTTACCTACCAGTACACGTATGAGTCTTTGTTGGTAGTATAGCTGCAATATACTTTCCCAACTAGAACACGACATGTGGCGGTTGCAGACCTAACACACCCACATACAGTGGATATAAAAAGTCTACACACCCCTGTTAAAATGTCAGGTTTCTGTGCTGTAAAAAAATGAGACAAAGATAAATCATTTCAGAACTTTTTCCCCCTTAATGTGACCGGATTCAGGTCTGGGCTCTGGCTGGGCCATCCCAAAACTTTAATCTTCTTCTGGTGACGCCATTCCTTTGGTGATTTGGATGTACGCTTTGGGTCGTTGTCATGCTGAAAGATGAAGTTCCTCTTCATGTTCATCTCTCTAGCAGAAGCCGGAAGGTTTTGTGCCAATATTGACCGGTATTTGGATCTGGTCATAATTCCCTTTATCTTAACTAAGGCCCCAGGTCCAGCTGAAGAAAAACAGCCCGCAGTATGATGCTGCCCCCGCCGTGCGTCGCTGTGGGTATGGCGTTCTTTTGGTGATGTGCAGTGTTTTTGAGAGCGATATGGAAATTGGTTTGAATGATGTCTAACCTGGCAGACCCCGAATGGGCAGCACCCATAATGCATCCTGCTTAGGAACATTACCTGCTTTATGGGTTCATTCCTCGCATTTTCTTGTGTTTAAGATATTTCATCTTCATTTAACTAAGATTTTCATGCATCCAAGAA
>JAPZIH010000930.1:10000-67500 GCA_027410445.1 Discoglossus pictus
GCGGGCTTGCATAGCGAGCCCGCGGCCCTCGCGAAGCAAAACACCACCAGAAACACGCAAAACACCACAAAACAGCTACGGATATTCCGCCACAGCCGCATACCACAAATTAGCCGCCATTTTAGAACAATAACCTCTACAATACGGAAGTACACAGCTACGCTAACGGTTTTGTCTCCGCTCACACTATTACACTCCACACATTCATCACGCTTACACAGCAGCTTCACAGCACTAATGCTGCAGCAACATCAAAACAGATTGCCAGCTCTTCAACACAATGCTTCCTCCATATATTACTTGAAAATAGGTAAAGTATATTACTTTATTAATATATTATTTATTTTATTATTATACACCAAACAGTGTCCAATGTCTATTTAGCCTAAAAAGAGATCACCCCTGTCGGGGTAGTGAGAAGAATGAAAGCACTGCTGGCATCATCGCATAAAATGACAAACTGTAAATACGTACATAATAATGCAAACAATCACAATAATAATCATATAACAATGGGTTAGTCAGTGCTGAATAAAATACACCACCTGGTTCAAAACAATTTACTAATTATTAATATATATATATATATACTGTATGTATGTATGTGTGTGTGTGTATAAGTATGTATGTACCGTATTTGCCGGCGTATAAAGCGACTGGGCGTATAAGACGACCCCCCAACATTTCCACTCAAAATATAGAGTTTGTTATGCAACTGCAGCGCCTCTGGCCCGCAATTGCAACGCGACCGCAGCGCCTCCGACCCGCCCCTGCATCTCCCTGTGACCGGCACGACCGCATCGCCTCTGGCCCGCCCCTGCAATGCGACCGTAGTGCCTCCGGCCCGCCCCTGAAACACAGCGCCTCCGGCTCGCCACTGCATCTCCCTGTGACCCGCATGACCGCAGCGCCTGCGGCCCGCCCCTGCACCTCCCTGTGACCGGCACGACCCCAGCGCCTCTGGCCCGCCTCTGCATTTCCCTTTGACCGGCACGAGCTCTGCGTAGACAAAGTGCACCCGGCGTATAAGACGACCTCTCCACTTGGAGGCATGTTTTTCAGGGCAAAAAAGTTGTCTTATACACCGGCAAATACGGTATGTATGTATGTATGTATATATATATATATATATATATATATATATATATATATATATATATATGTATGTGTGTATATATAAATGTATAAATAAAAAAAATAAAAAAAACACCTTCCTCAATACTTTTTGGGAGTCTCCCACGTGCATTTTCACAAGCTCAAAACGTGCCATTTTGTTTTTTGCTGAAAGTAATGGCTTTCGTCTGGCCACTCTGCCATAAAACCCAATGCTATGGAGCGCACAGCTTATTGGCGTCCTACGTACAGATACTCCAGTCTCTGCTGTGGATCTCTGCAGCTCCTCCAGGGATGCCTTAGGTCTCTGTGCGGCCTCTCTGATTAATACCCTCCTTGCCTGATCCGTGAGTTTTGGTGGGCGTCCGTCACTTGGCAGGTTTGCTGTTGTGCCATGTTCTTTCCATTTGGTTATGATAGATCTGATGGTGCTCCTGGGGATCATCAAAGATTTGGATATTTTTTTATAACCTAACCCTGACTTGTACTTCTCAACAACATTGTCTCTTACTTGTTTGGAGAGTTCCTTGGTCTTCATGGCAGTGTTTGGTTAGTGGTGCCTCTTGCTTAGGTGTTGCAGCCCCTGGGGCCTTTCAAAAAAAGGTGTGTATATGTAATGACAGACACTTAGATTGCACACAGGTGGACATCTTTTCACTAATTATGTGACTTCTGAAGGTAATTGATTGCACTAGAGCTTATTTGGGTCTTCATAACAAAGAGGGTGAATACATACACACATGCCAATTTTCTGTTTTCTATTTTTAAAAACTAGTTTTATTTATATATTTTTCTCATTTCACTTTACCAACTAAGACTATTGTGTTCTGATCCATCACATAACATCCAGTTTAACAAAACATTGAACTTAAGGCTGTAATGTAACAAAATAGGTTAAAAGTCTGGGGGGGTAAATACTTTTTGCAAGGCACTGTAAACATATAAATCACTAAAAAAACAGAGCACTGCAGTCCACAATGATACCCTTCCTATTGGACAAACACCAGACACCAAAGTCCATATGAAGTCCTTTATTTTTAGTTTTGAAGAATGTGATCATCTTTATTTCTAATGCTTTTATTTCTTTGACGTTTTTAAAATTTCCACTCAATATTTTGATCTTTAGGTTTTGGATGGTGAGATCATTCTGACTAAAATGGTGTCCAACAGGGGTACAATACTTGTCTTCATTGTACTTTCATATTACATGGATCCTTAAGTGCAGTTTTTGGCTGACTTTTCCAATGAAACAGCCTGTTTCACTTAAAGTACATTATATTATGTGAACTACATTTTAGGATGTACATGTATTTTATCATTTGATGTGATAAGTCTTGTTGAATTCAGGGCTTAATTTGGATCCTTTATTATCTCTTGTACCTGGTGTCTGTTGCTTTATTGGAAGTGGCAGTTGATTTTTTTATTTTTATAAATTCAGACCTTAGTGGATTTTTTACTTTAAGTCTACTTGGTATAAGGTTTGTTTTCTTGCACTGTGACAATAAATATATGTCAATGTTAAGTTGTTGTTTTTGTTGTTGTTCTAATTATAAGCTCCTTGATGGGGCCAATTATGGTATCTTCCATAATAATTGAACAGTGAAGCAGCCGTCCATATATAACTTACCACTTCTATCTATCTATCTATCTATCTATCTATCTATCTATCTATCTATCTATCTATCTATCTATATATTGTAATACCTGTTGTATTGGACAGCTGCCTTATTGATTAGCTTTCAAGAGGTCTGTCCTCTCTTTAACAAGTCTTAAGCAATACTAACATGAGGTGGAACCATCAGTTTGAATAAAAACAGCAGATGTAGATGTAGTGGAGACAGCATCTGACATCATCAGGTAAATACATATAGGGGGAATAAACACAAAACAGTATAGGAAACATATGTACACATATTGTATACATATATACATCAATATATACATGAAAAAGCAGAGCACTGTAGTCCACAGTGAGATCCTTCCTGTTGGAAAAACGCCTCATTCTATTATCGTCCGTAAATCGGCCGCAAAGCTGCGATTCCTTGCGGGGCTCCCGTTACTTTGCAATCCAATTATACGGCGCAGCAAGGCTATGCCCTTACGGTCGGCCGTATATCTTGCAATCAGTCGTAAGCTCAGAAATCTTTAAATGCAAAAATAAATTCAAAACGGCACTGTAAAGCTCTGTAAATGCTAGGGATCATAATGGGGGACATGAGGATTAATAGCAACCCCCTCTCAAGCTTGCACATCAGCCCAAATCTGAGATTACATTAACTGTTTATTTTCCGGCCGCAGCGTGGGCGGGTCTGAAGTGCTCCAAGCCCTCGGGACTTTTTACATGGATATGTGACATAAATTAAAAAATAAATATTTACGGATTTGAGTGTAGGGGAATGTTGTGCTATTAATGCTAACACCTACAATCACTTTATATTCTCCTCAGAGTGCAGGATGGCTTTATTATGGCTTTAAAATGTGCTTAATTGTGTGCCTGCGGGACCTTTTTGCTGCAAGTAAGCTGCGGCTCGGTTTTAGCCTTGCAGAGAGGGTTCCCGGAGCAATTAAATAGCAACCAGGCTGAATCTCTTGCGGCCGTTTAAGATCAAAGGCTTACCTCCGGCCCGTGCGGCCGCAAGGGATATAAAGGCGCCGGCCGCAAGCCTGCCGGAATCCCCGGCCAGAAGGGAATAGAATAGGCAAAAAGCTTGCGGCCGGTCCTTGCGGCCCCGCATCTCCTACTGACGATAATAGAATGAGGCCCTAAGAGTGCCAGCCTTTTATAGTAAAATAAGAAAAATTCACAAGATATTGTGAAAATGTGTTAGAAAACCCAAGTCCATATTGAGTCCTGTATTTTTAGTGTTGAATGATGTGATCATCTTTATTTAAAATGCTTTTAAAATTTCCACTGAATATTTAGATTTTTAGGTTTTAGACGTTGTGATGATTCTGGCTAAAATGGTGTACAACTGGGGTACAATAATTGTCTTCATTGTGTTTTCTCATTGCATGTCTATGTAAATTCATCCTTAAGTGCAGTTGTTCAAAATAGAAACCCCATGGCTTCACTGAGTTAAAAGTGGGTGTTTGATCTGGCTTGGAATTAGCAGGACCTAATTTAATTATTCATCCCTAACGTTGCTTTTAGGGAGGGTTTTTATATCTTGGTTATGTAATAGGGTCTAGCTTACATATACTACATCACCTCCCTTACTCTGATCAGTTGGATCCAGATATCAGCTTGCATATCACCCATAATGCAGGCAAATTAGAAGAGGATTGCATCATCACTTATCTGGCCTGTCCCTGATGTGGCTATTTACTTACCTGAATTGGCAACTTGCTTACCTGTATTCTTTTATGGGATCTCCATTTGTGCATGGGCTTATAACACAGCTTAGGCAACAGACCCTGGCTATGAGCTGTGCATGGCTGTCTACTATTGTTGAGCAAGCATCTTTGAGGAAATGCACCCTGAGTGTTGCTCGGCTCTGTTTTGTTATTTTGTATATATAGAGCATTCGTAGGACCTATGGGGGTATGGCGTGATGATCTTATGATGAACATTTCTGCCAATGTCTTGCGGTCAACCCAAACATGAGATGGAATAAGAGGAATATGGGGATGTGGTTTAAAATCGTCAGCCCAGCTAAGGTTATGTTGGGGCTTATACTGGTTCCTTTCATTTTCCCGGTGGTAGAAACAATACCCCGGCACAAAATACAGCAGTCAAAAAAGGTTTGTACTTCCAGTTTAAAGAGGGAGCATGTAAGTGGGGTACTACCTTCAGGTTCAAACATGAATGATCTGGTTATGGGTACAACCACCACTCCTTTAAGTTCTTTAGGAGAAACAAAGTAGCGGGAGTGGTTTACGCAGCTCTTAAGAGCGGTGACACCAATATTAGTAGAAATAATGTTGCCATGGCGAAAGCTGTACGCAGTAAATAGGGATTTGCAAAGAAAGCAGATCTTTTATTTGGTGGGTTCAGTTCTGGGTTTGTTATCTCTTGTTCTAATTCATCTCCATCCTTTGATTCTGGTAACTTGGTGTCTATCAAATAGTTTCCTGACATGGTTCTTGATAAGCTTAGGACAGAGGTAGCTCTAGGAAGAATGCCAGGTCTTTATTTGCATCCTCCTGTGCCAGACCTAAGGGTTTTCCAGTTAGGGATTGTACTAAAAAAAAGGAGCCAGGCAAGCACAGGTTAATTCATCATTTATTATTCCTAATGGAAAATAAGTTAATGATGGAATTGACAAGCAGTTAGCCTCTGTACGTTATGTCTCATTTGATCAAGGGATTGGCCTCATACAGAAGGCGGGTAGGGGGTGTTGGTTAGCCAAGTATGATAATGAGTCAGCTTTTCGGCTACTACCTGTTCATTCAACTTCATATAAGTTACTGGGCTGTCGCTTCTTATTGTCTAAATGCAGGAAGCAGGTAAATAAGACAATGTCCAGTTATTTTAGGAAAATGGGCGGTACTTCATTACGTCATGCTGACCTGGAAGGGAATGATGTGTTAGCATTTTATGCCAAGGTTGGGGTTCATCTGAATAAATATGGCTCTAATCTTTTTATTTTGGCCTTTAAAAAAACCATTAATTTGGTCTCAGATGGTATGGGACGTGGTTAGTAGTAACTTGCACGTTTCCAGTAAATTTATAGTTGGCAGGGAGCACATTTAGTTTAACATTCTGCATTTCCCTTTGGATTAAGATCGCCACAGCTTTGTGTTTATTGGTTAGGGGCACTTTTAATTTAAGTCATAGATGACATGGTGCATACTTAGACTTAATTTGTGTGTTTCCATGGGACTTTGCCCCTCAGTCCCATAGATGGCAAGGTGTGTGCTTAGTTTTAACGGCACGCTTCCTGTACAGTGTTATTTAGATGGCTAGGAGTGTTTCCTGTTAGGGGGGTGGACACTGTGTAGGTGCATCTGTGGCAGGGGTGTTTGCCCACTGGTGGTTAGTGAGCTGCGAGGTGTGATTATTTTGTTGTTCTCCTCGGGCACCGGGTCCCCTTGTGCTGCTAAGTGTGGATGGGCAGGCACCTCTCATTATTTTATGTGTGTTATTAATTTATAATTATAATTTATAAATAAGCTGTGGCTTTTTACCCCATACCTTGTGTCAAATCTTTATTGGATCACTCACTATATAGTGTTCTCATTAGATCTAATGCAAAGCTCATTACAAGAGCACAAGCTGATAAAAGGGACTTTGTGATGTCTCTGCTATAGCACTGCAGCTAATTTATTCAATCATGTTGTTTGAAAGTCTATAGAATAGAAGAAGATTATTTACAGTGCCCCACAACGTTATTATATTTTTAATAACCGCGACAATATAAAACTTAAAAAAAACAAACAATTAAAACCAAAGTAGAAAACTCCTTTGGCAAGTTCCAAAGACAATCCACCGACGTGTTTTACATTTATTTTGGCTAATCTGCCTCTTATTTCTTGTGGAATAGAAAAGTAAAGGAGTGAATTTGATGTCTATGGGTTCACAGTCAGTGATACTTAAATATTTTTTGGCCTGTGTGTCATAACTGAACTGTAAAGACTATGAGCCTCATTCAGATCAGAGGCCATCATTTATGGGATGTAGGCCGTATGTCTGTGAGCCTCTACCGGGCCCACAGCTGGCTCGAGTTACGGTGCTATTCAATTCGGCAAGACTAAAAGTTAGGGGCCGATAGCGAAATTCGGAAATTATGCCATCATATGTAGCATTTGTGAGCTTGAACATGTCAATTAAGCAAGGCCGTAACTCCCGAGTCAGAAACAGCCAATGGAAACAGAAATTGTCATCATTACGGCAAAGAAAAATTAAGCTTTGATTTCAAATTCTTACCGGCTTCAATTACGAGTTATGATCGGACCCACATTCCTAAATATTGCATTTTTGATAAAACCGTAAATTTGATATTTTATTACACGTGAGTTTCATTATATATATTAACACATTGATTGCCGGGATCGATATAACATGGAAACTAAACATGAAATAAAGTATTTTTGGGTGACCTGTGAAAGTCCCAGTGGGTATGTCCGTATGACCCTTTGGGCATAACTTGCTTTCTGCATAATTTGTTAGGCACAAACACTTCCTAAGCCCTCTAATTAAATAATTAGACACAACCACTTATTGGGGAAATACTGGCCACAGCGTTTATTGGTAAACCCAAATTCACCTAATAACAATACCATTTATTTAAATATACATAAAGAGAGGGGAGGAGCCTGACGACCGAGACAGTACACTCTGCGCCCTGACCCTCGTCCAGGGCCTACCGTGATGCAGCATCTGTACCCCCGTAGGGTAGGATCACCCCCACTTTACCACTGTCCCGGCGACTCCCCTCACCACCGCCACGTAGAAGGCCGCAGACTACCTTTGCGGCATACGAATCCCCCCAAAAACGCAATGGATAGCAGACTACCTTCCTAGCCCCAGTACTAAAACTCCCCCTACTCATGACCTCCCCAGCTAAATCATGAATAGTTAATCCGGAAACCCTTAGCTCATCATTATTCCAGCAACTACTTCTGGGCTTGCCTATTTACTCTTCCTATGGGCCTTACTTGACCCTTCCCCAACCGATCCTCTAAGCTAGCCCCTTTGGCAGCTGTTACCAAGCTTGATTCTTTTCTACCCACTATAAAACCCGCAGTTATCCGGGTGTATTACCAGGGATGTTACCACCACATGGAGCACTTCCGAGTAAGGCGACACCAGTGCCCTTCGCCACCTGCTCATCCCACTGATGACATTACCATCTCTATAACATCTGACCTGGGCCACACACCCAAGCTGGGCCATAGATCGGCACCTGAGGCGAAGCGCCTGTTTGGTCCGATGTCCACTATAACATCTGACCTGGGCCACACTCCCAAGCTGGGCCATAGATCGGCACCTGAGGCGAAGCGCCTATTTGGTCCGATGTCCGAATATCCATCAATTACTCCTGCTTTCCCTTCTCCAAGCTCCGTGGCAAAACGGCCCGTTGGCTGTTACCGTTTCAGTCATGCACAAAGCCAGCGGGTACCATGTTCCACCACGGAATGTACCCGGCTCTGATCACATGTCGCCAAGTTGCAGAATCATCTTCATAGGGAACCCCCTTTTCCCCGTAAGGAACAACACCAACCAACTCCCGCGTTGAGGTCCAAGAACCGTATTATGACAAAAGGAGAGCTATCAGTGCATCTCGGGCACTGTAACTACCTCCCTTTTCCACCTGGTTAACCTCGGACCCCTGCAGCCACCTGGTCACCTGATCACCTTAGGATCCCCCAACCAAAAACACCTGAGGTCACCAGAGCCTTGTCTGTTTAGGCCTACCTCTTACCACCAGCTCACCTGCTGAAAGGAGAGATGGCTGTACAAAACCACAAAGCCTTGTGCTTTCCACAGACCTCTTTCCCCACAGTGGTATCTCCGGCCCTTGGGAAAGGCTATCACTTGCCTTCAATCCCTTTGCCATACCGCCTGTGACACCTTGCTCCACTTGCAATACCGATACCTCCTACATCAGGTCCCTCGGCCCGGCCCGTTTTGAAAGGCTGCGGTTCTTACCCGACGTCCCACCTTCGGGGAACCCTCCTCCCGGCCTTAACCGGGAAACCTCAACCTTGCCTGTTCCACTCGCGGACCCCCGCGCCCACCAGGCGGACCATTATGTCCTTCCCATTAGGGCACCATTAAATAGGACCAGACAGTCACCTGTCTAAAAAACTAGTACCTGTATTTGTTTTTTTTTTGCTTATTGTTTTTTTAAACGATAAGCTCCATTACCGGAACTGCGCCCAAGCGTAACCACCTCAGACACCATGGGCGGGGACTTCCCCCTTTTTCTGCCCGGAGAAAATGCAATGCTCTGAGGGACATCCAACCAACCCAAAAAAAAAACACACCCCAAATTGGGTACACCCTGCCTGTCCCTTACCACGGGGCCCAGAAGAAAAACCCCTTAACCTGTGAATGACTAGTACAGTCTATACTGAAACACGTCATTCGTGTTATGGATAACAGTCTACCCCTCAAAAGGGGCAGCGGCCTTCTAACACGTGACTATGCACTTTACTTGATGAACCCTCCCAGGACCTAATCCGAGACAGTAATGATCCAAATTTTTTACATTTCCCCTTGAGACAATTGGCTAAGTCTCGCTTGTTTTTTTTGTTTTTTTTCTGTTTGCCTTCTTCTGGACTAATTAATAATAATAAAAAATAAAAAAAACATTAAATAATTGATTAATAATTAATTACCAACTAATGAATTAATAGTTAATCCGCATATTGCAGATCAGAGGAGATCTTAAAAGGTTGAACTTGATGGACTGAAAGTCTTTTTTCAACCTTAAATACTATGGGCCCTATTAAATTCGAGCTGCGGATGAAATCGTGTCTCGCAAAGGCAGTTTTCCTGCTGTTTGCGAGTACCAAATCTCTCGCAGCCTGCTTTGCGATTTGACTGCGAGAAAATGGCCGAGAATAGGCTCCGAGAGAGCTACATAGCCTTAAATCTATGCATGAGTCTTGCATATCGTAAGAATCCCTACGTGGACAAAAAGTCCACACAAGGGATCCGAAAGCCTCTACATGCTGCCTCGGAACAGCCCGAGACAGCAGTGTGAGGCTCCCCCCTGCACCCTATACACATCCCCATGCTGCAGGGGTCTCTATCAGGACCCCTGCAGCACACCCACATTAACCACTTGCAGCGGGGGTCCCCGATCTGAATAGATCGGGCCCCCCGCTGCATTTAAAACTTTTAAATTCCCCGCCGCGGCTCCTTAAAAATGCCGCGGCACACTATTACCCAATCGCGGCCGCGGCACTTAAAATTAACCCCCCTCTATGCTGGGGGTCCCCATCGGGACCCCCGAAGTGTCCCCACATAAACCCATTGCAGGGGGGGTCCCCGATCTGCATAGATCAGGCCCCCGCTGCATTTAAAACTTTTAAATTCCCCGCCGCGGCTCCTTAAAGGGGCCGCGGCACACTATTACCCAAGCCCGGCGCGGCACTTAAAATTAACCCCCCTCTATGCTGGGGGTCCCCATCAGGACCCCCGAAGTGTCCCCATATAAACCCCCTGCAGCAGGGGTCCCCGATCGGCACCGATCGTGACCCTGCTGCAATTTAATTTTAAAATTCCCGCCTCGCGGGTCCTCAAAGGACCGTAAAGGTCCTGAAAGGACTTGCACTAAAAATATTAACCCCAGGCAACTATAATTACCCCATTAACTCATGGTGGACAATCCAGACCACCATAAGGCCTAAATTAACCCATTAACTCATGATGGTCAATACAGACCACCATAGGGCCTAAATTAACCCATTAACTCATGATGGTCAATACAGACCACCATAAGGCCTAAATTAACCCATTAACTCATGATGGTCAATACAGACCACCGTAAGGCTCTATTTAACCACACAGTCCCATAAGGGTATATTATTACCATTATGGGCCTGTTACAACCCAACATTAACCACATAAGTGCCATGATGGTCCTCAAGGACCATCATGACACTAACTACAAACACTACACTATAACCCCCAATAAACCATTTAATCTAAACTAACCCCCCTCTACACTAATCTATTAACACTTACACTACCTACCTACACTACCTACCCCCTAATAAACCTCCCCAACACTCTAATTACAGAAAACAAAAAAACCTACAGTACAGAAAACAAAAAAACCTACAGTACAGAAAAAAAAAAAAATTACAACCCCACCCCCCACTACAGAAAACAAAAAAATACATTACAACCCCACCCCCCACTACAGAAAATAAAAAAATAACACACCTGAAAAGGAAAGACAGATAAACACAATACAATACATACATATAATACATTACATACATTACATACAATACATGACATTACATACATGACATTACATACATTACATATAATATATTACATATAATATATTACATATAATATATTACACATAATACATTACATACAATACATGACATTACATACATTACATATAATATATTAAATATAATATATTACATATAATATATTACATATAATCCAAATCAAATACTCCCTATCTATCTAACATACAATCTATTTAATTTAAAATAAATCCTAACTATATCAAATACATCCCCCTATCTATCTAATATACAAAAAATCATAACTACATACACAGACCCTAATTCTAAAATAAAATAAAATAATTACAGTCCTAACTACACAGACCCTAATTCTAAGCTAAAATCAATAAATTAAGACCACTTACCTTTAAGATGTTGCTTCAGGTCACTAATCTATGGGTCAAACAAAAAAAAAATTAGTACAAAACATTAACATCCAGTAAATAAACATTCTATACATTCTAAATAATATACTCACCTTTACAGCATGTCCCGTCACTGTTTAGCTCTTCCGGCGCGGCCCTGTTAAAAAAAAAAACACAATACATGAATACATTAATACAATATATAAACAATGAATAAAATACACATATAAACATCTAAATATACATTTAACTTACCTCCCCGCGATGTCCCCGGCCTTCTCTCCTTCAGCCCCGGCTGGGCCGCGGAACCATCCGCGGTCTAAAAAAAAAAAAAACTAGCACACCTCCCCGACGCTAATGAACCTCCCGGAGTCGTTTCCGAGAGGAAATTGGCATTGGCGGCTTGTGATTGGCTAAAAAAGCTGTCTATCAATTTCAGCCAATCAAAAGTCGTCAATGTGTGAGCCAATCAGGATGGGATACACCCCAATATCCCACCCTGATTGGCTAAAACACTTGTCTGTCTTTCTGGGAACCAATCACAAGGCTCAGATGCCTTCAGCCAATCACTATGGGATACACCCCCACGGAGTGATTGGTAGAAGACATCTGCGCATCCTGATTGGCTCCTACATTGATGACTTTTGATTGGATGACAGCTTTTTCATACGTTGCTCGCAGCAGGGCTAATTTAATAGCATTGTAAGTTAGAGAAACTGTGCAGTACGTAGGGCTTAATTAGAAGCCTCTTATTTACGAGGCTGGAATTTAATGAGGCCCTATGTAACTATGTAACTATATGTACCTATGTAACTATGAGACCAAAATTATAACACCATAGGACCGGTCATCAAACCGACATTGAAAATATAAGGGCATCGGCCCCCTACGCCAGACACAAGCCACTACCCCGCATATCTAATGAGGGCCCGTCCGCACCCCGTACTTACACCCATAAACTTGGAATTATATAACCTCTTAAAACTGGCTTCCTTTGGTTTGCGCCTGTTATTTTGCACTGCTTTTTCACAAAGCTAAAGTAGAATTATGCACCGGTCAGGGAATCCTATCCGCATACTGCTGTTTCAAAACCTCCAGTCTAACAGCGCGGTATAAGGATGGATTACGGGCTGACCCGACCACATGGCATAAAACCACTTGCTCTAAACAAGGACAAATTAGCGGGGCCCACCGTCCCCCAGTGTAGCCTGGTGCTGCACCGCTACATTTTTTAAGGCTAGCAGCTCCTGTAACCTGTACTCTATCATCAATAACTAGCGCTAATGATGACACACTAGAAAACCATTTGCGAAAGGGACATACTATGTTGCCCACGGGCACCCTCGTGCGACTAGGACATAGTACTAACCTTAGCATAAAAACTAATGGGCTTCCGCCGAAATTAAACTAAGTCTAACTGCGTGTCGCCGAATTGGCAACTGCGCTGCGTGCTTATTCGGGTAGTGTATGTACCACAACCGACTGACCCTTTTTTGGGACCTTATTAACATGGTATGTGACGAAGAGACTCCTGAGCGTAATCTGGACGACCTGACTAAAACAAGACCTGTAGGCCTAACCCCAAGAATACATAGCCGATTTTCTAAGGCGATTGCCCTTTCCCTCTATGGTGGCTTGGGATTCTTAGTCCACCGGCCCAGAACTGACCATGCATAGAGTTAAAATCCTAATAATATTACACCAGACTCTACCAAAGCAAGGGCAGATACATAAAATGTAAGATATCCAAACGAATATGCATACACACGATATACATACAGCCCCACACGCATAAACATCTCCACACGTACCCGTAAATACACATACGCAAGTATATATAATATACATATATATATATACATATATACATATATAAATACACATATATCCACGCACAGACACGAAAACATACCTACCCATATCTATACGTACATACCTATACATACCAATATGTATACGCCTACATATCTAACACATACCCACATGTGGATTTAAACACACAAATCTCACATACCTATATATAATCTATATATACATGCATACGTGTGTGTATATATATGTATATATATATATAAATACCCACATATAATAGAAATACCCACCTACATAACGCAACACACCACAACTACCCTGATATGCACATATTTACATAGATATAATCAAACCTGACTTTCTTTAAGCTTATGCCCGCTGCACCACAGCTTCACTGCAAAGCCAAGGTTGGAATAAACACCGGCTGAGTATCCTATCCATGTAAGGCCGTTTTAAGCCTACTGGCTATCCTCGGCATGGAGCGGGATCCCCTAGACAGCATGGAAGTGGGTTATAAACGTAACTTATGTACGGTGCTACAGAGTATGTTGGTGCGCTATAATTGAACTATAATAATATTAATAAACTCTCCATGCAGTATGACTAGCCAAAGAAACACTAACCGCTACGAGAATAAAAGTCCTGCAACTATTTTAGGGATAATCTATATATACATATATACGCAGATTCAACCATAGACTGCTTAAATGTGAGGTTTGTGGTGTGCTTTACTAAAAGTGTAGGGAGACTCGTTTTTTAATGATAGCCCCTTGTGACATTTTATGTGCATAATGCCAGCCAGGATACACTCGGGGGGGGGGGGGGGGGGGGGGCGACACAGGTGAAGGGAGAGGGGTGAAGAGACAAAGGGGAGGGAGAGGGTGAGAAGCGACTCTGGGAAGAGAGATAGGAGGGGAGAGACAAAAGGGAGGGAGACAAGAGGGGAGAGATAAAGGGGAGGGAGACAGGAGGGAAGAGACACAGGGGAGGGAGAGGGGAAGAAAGACACAGGGGCAGGGAGAGGGGAAGGAAAAGGCACGGGGGCAGGGAGAGGAGGGAAGAGACACAAGGTAGGGACAGGAGGGAAGAGACACAGGGGCAAGGAGAGGAGGAAGAGACACATGGGCAGGGAGAGGGGGGAAGAGACACAGGGCAGGGAGAGGGGGAAGAGACACAGGGCAGGGAGGTGGGGAAGAGACACAGAGGCAGGGAGAGGGGGGAAAAGACACGGGGTAGGGCAAGGGGGAAAGGAGAGGGTGGAAGTAGGCACAGGAGAGGGAAAGGGAGAAAGGAGACATAGTGGAGGGAGAGAGGGGGGAGGAGAAACAGGGAAGAGGGGAAGCAGGCACAGGGGAGGGAGAGGGGGAAAAACGCAGGCTAGGGTGGAGGGGGAAATAGATGGGAGAGAGGGGGAGAAACACAGGGGAGGGCAAAGGGGGAAGCGACACAGGGGAGAGAGAGGGGGAAGAGACACGGGAGAGAGAGGGAGAAGAGAGATGCGGAAGAGAGAGGGGGAGAGACACAGGGGTGAAGAGACAGAGGGGAAGAGACACAGGGGAGGGAGAGGGTGAAAAACACAGGGAAGGGTGGAGGGGGAAATAGATGGGAGAGAGGGGAAGAAACCCAGGGGAGGGCAAGGGGGAAGAGACACAGGAGCGAGAGAGGGGGAAGAGAGAGGGGGAAGAGACACAGGGGAAAAGAGACACAGGGTGGGGAAAGACACAGGGGGGAAGAGACACAGGGGGGGAAGAAACACAGGAGAGGAAGAGAGACAGGAGGGGAAGAGACACAGGAGGGGAAGAGACACAGGCGGAGAGATACACAGAGGAGGGAGGGGGAGAGACACAATTTATAAAACTCTAGCATGCCGGGATTTTTTGACGGGCAAATTACTAGTATACATATAATTAAAGAGTGAAGCAGCCGTTAATGTCCGGTAATGCTTCAGACTTGATAGAGAGGTCAAACCTCCTGAAAGCTCATTATACTCATTATTAATCTACTAGCGACTTGCCCGTCAAAAATGACTGGCCAATAAAAAAGTGTTGAAATGCTGTTTGTCACACAATGTGAGTGTACTGGGTGCCTCGACTATATAGACCCCTATAGCACACTAATGAACCAATGTATTAACACTATAAGTGCCATGAGGGTCATCCAGGACCCTTATGACACAAAGTGTAAACACTACACTATTTTAACTGGGTCTCTTATGGGTATCTATACAGACCCTCATAAGCCTCTATTTAACCCCATTAGTCCCATAAGGGTTTATAAAGACCCTCATGGGACAGTTAGAAGCCTAAGATAACCTGGCTGTGTTTTGCAGGTTTGGGGGTTGTGTAGCCTCATTTATTCGGAGGCCATTTTTTGTACTTAAATTGAGTTGTAAACTCACTTCCAGACATCCTGGGTGCCCCCCCCCCCCCTTGCTGTGTGTGATATTTTTATTTTATTTTTGTTTGTATTTTCTGTGTTTTTCTGTGTGTGTAGTTCGGCCGTTCCCTACCTGAGTCTTCTGGAGAGGTAGGGATGAGCGCCTACGGTGCTCATCTTCACCAGCACAAGGAGAGCCAAAGGCGCTCCTTGCCTGACCGCAACATATATATGTAATAGTGACTTGCTCGTCAAAAATGACTGGGCAATAACATTTTAATACTGTTAAAACTGTTTGCTACACAATGTGAGACTCTGACATTCTTAACCTTTTTGTTATCTACAAAGAAATACAACCTTTTGAATTCAACTTGTATTTCACCAACAATTATAGCATTTTTTTTCAATATTAACAATATATAATATAATATTTAATATAATAATAGCTGAAGTTTTGATGAATCCATATTGTAAACAACAACATAAAAGTTTGCAACATGCAACTTCTAAAAAAAACAATGTATATATAAAACAAATCTGACACCAAAAATAGCACAAATATGCTCACCCACACAGAAAAACACAATGAGAAAAATTCTGAGAGAGAGAAACAAAATGTTTAAAAAAAATGTAGGTGCCATACATACACTGGTTAAAAACTAATTTAAGAAAAAATTAAACCTATAATAAAAAAAAAACAGAAAACACAAAATAGTGACTTAATTTCAATAAGTCAAGGCAAAAAAAATAAATGTCTTGTTTAAACCCAAGAGTACATTTTTGAGGGAGTAAAAAATGAATGTTGCCAATGGAGTCTTCCTACAAAAATAAACAAAATTAATACAAGTGGATCAAATCTAGTTAAACATAAGAAAATCCAACACAATTTAAATGAACAAACTGCAATTCTAACAATTAAAAATTCAATAGTTTGCAAACAATTTTCCTATGAGCTCAGAATGGTACCACTTGGTTTTAGTAACTTTTATGGTATAATTTAGAGATTGACAATATTTCATACTAATATTCATAGGTATTACTAAATATGTTAATACTCTCCATGCAGATGAGTATTACTTCCCTGAAAGGAAAAACGAAAAAAAAAAAATTAGTTTAATTCCACAAATATCAAACATGGCATCTCAAAATTCCTATAACCAACCATTTTGTGCTGGATACAAACAGCTCTCCAAGTTAGGAGCCAAAGCAGAGCTTCCATGCCCTTCATATTTGAAAGATTTTCTTTTAGTCTCATAAGGCTTTTTATTCTGGTTCCATGGCCCCTCTGTGCCATGATATCCCACAGCATATTCCTGGCCTGTTCCACATGTCCTGTGCCAACAATACTTTGTCTTATGACCTTCTCTCCCACAAGTAAAGCAAACATGGCCACCATTAGTTGGATGTGAGGCTGTATGGTGACCTAAGGCATTAGTAGAAATGGGGACATACACAGATTTTGCCGTAGCAGCAGTATCCCTTCTCCAGTCTTCTAACGAAATGAAAAATTCTGAAAAGCTCCATGCATTGCCTAATATATTCTGGTTTGTAAAGTCCATGCCTTCGTATTTCCCAGCAAGTATTGGGAGCATTCTGGGATCCCCTATATCTAAGTCAGGTCTATGTGTGGCTTTACAGTAAATACTATGGAAATTGGAAGAAAAAGCAAATGGATCCTCATTTGGTTGGGGCACAATAGTATTTAAGAAGGATGTATCTATAATGTCCACACACATCTTCACCAGCACAATTATATTTCACAGCTCTAACATTTTCTGAGGTAACATTAGACACAGGTGGAATCTGTAACTTTTCTAGAGCACATTTATACTGTAACATAATAATGATAATGAGGACAAAACAACTTTTCCTGAAATACATATATATCTTGTGTAAATTAATGTAACTACACATGTGATGTAAAGAGATACACAAGGATTATACAGCCATTGTATATGTCATGTAATTGCATTTGTGACCTTCTGGGGCCATGTTAAAGGTGTGGTAAAGTGTACCAATTGTGCCTCAGTAGGGCTTTTTTGCATATTCGGTTAAACCAATTTTCCCCTGGCCATCCTATTTTTCAAACAAAGGGTTTGATTTGGCAGTAGCAGAAATGTCCTCGTGTAGGAAGGTCATAGAAATGTTTAAGAGCATTTAAAGATAGTATATGTTACGAACCACTTCTTCAGTTTGGCTTGCCCAGAACCTGGTTCTGACCTACCCAGTGCTTTCTTTGGGGTTTTGTAGATATCCCTCCTAGCAGAAATTATGTATATCCAAACTAACAACTGTTTATTAGCAAGAAACTCTCATATTTATGTGCAGCATTGACTAATCATAGCTGGGTCACAACTTTAGCAAATATTCTGTTAGTCAATTCCCCAAACTATAATCTCTCCACTGTGTGGGCCACCTGTCCATCAAGGACATACAGATATCCTAATGATCACCCCAGCAATTAATTACTGACTCCTTTGACAAGCCTATCAAGGCAGGTTAGCTGACTAATTAAGGATGGAGACAGCTTTTCTGGCTGCCTATTCCTTTGCCACTTAACTATGGCCTATTTCTCTTTAAATTAATATTATGGTCCCCATATATGTTACAGGATAATACCAGTCCATGTATCCAGATGGTGGGCAATGTCTTTGAAGAAAGAGACCAGTGGCACCACTTTAACCTGTGCCTACCCAGGACCCATATTAGTTTGCTCAGTCCCAAAAAAGTTCATAGGGGCCCCTGGATGTCATAAATCCTAAACATGGCAACAGCAAAACAACTCCTATGATATTCAAAGCAATAGTAAATGGTGGTGATTATCCAAGAACCTAAGTATTTTAACATTGGTTTTAGGAAAATGGGGAGAAGTAGTGTTGTTGCATCCTGTGACCCCAGGGCTCCTTGTAGTCCCCAACGACCACTGGGTACCTCTGGGCATGACAGTATGGGGAATCACCTATTCACCTGTAATGGATTCTTTCAA
The DNA here is from genome assembly GCA_027410445.1 of Discoglossus pictus. Classification (NCBI taxonomy): domain Eukaryota; kingdom Metazoa; phylum Chordata; class Amphibia; order Anura; family Alytidae; genus Discoglossus; species Discoglossus pictus. Next base: position 28,574 of record JAPZIH010000930.1, read on the forward strand.
TTCTTTAAGTTTCCATCGAGTTAGAGGCCCCAATAAATCCTATAGAATATTGAAGGATTATATTGGCGCCAGATTATATGAAAGTAATAACCAAACATATTAATGTAATCAACGAGATTAGACCTTTTGAGAGATTTCATTGATTTTAAATCTAGCTTTGATAGCCATAATATATCATTTATGACACTATCTCCCAATATCTGAGTTTCTATATCTCTTCAGACCGTATTTCCAAAAATGTCAGTTTAAAAAAAAATGATCTTAAAGTATGAGATCTTACTAAATGAATTCAGTATTCTGTGTAAGTTATAACATGATGTCAGTGGGTCAGTTATGGTCAAAATATTGTCATCAGCATATAGCATTATCTTATACTCACGTTTACCAATTATAACACCTTTAATGTTCTCCTCTTGTCGTATAGCTATAGCCAAGGATTCGATAAAGAGTAAAAACAGCAAGGGGGAAAGGGGACAACCCTGATGAGTCCCATTTGTGATACTAAATTTATCCGACATATAACCTAACCCCGTGTATATGCTTTTAAGTTGGTATAGAGTACGCTAATTGTTTTTGTAACAACATCTGACAAACCAAATTTCAAAAGAACTGACATGAAATAATCCCAACTGACCCTGGTAAAAGCTTTCTCTGCGTCTAATGACCGCGTCAGTATGGGTATATCCACTCTTTTAGTGCATGCCATTAGATCCAGCAAGTGTCTTGTGTTATCTGACACCTTTTTGCCTCTAACAAAGCCTGACTGATCGCCATGGAGCAATTTAGGAATTATCTCCATCAATCTATTTGCCAGCATTTTCAAATACGGTTTAGCATCTGTATTTAGTAGAGAAATAGGACGGTAGTTTTTTGATCTTCGGGGGCTTTGCCCGGTTTTAAAATGTTAATTATCTTGGCATCTACAAACTCAGAGGGCGCCTTACCTTTTTTTAATTATATAGGCCCTCATTCAATTGCAATTGAATAGGGCTCTAAATAAGCACATAGCATATTTATTTTAAAGAAGTTTTTAGTTGGTGAACATCTATCCAAAAGCAAGGTTTACACTAACTAAAAACTTCTTTAAAAGAAATATGCTATGTTCCTATTTAGAGCCCTATTCATTTGGCCGAATTGCAATTGAATGAGGGCCATAGTGTTTTATAGCACTGCATAAATATGTCTACGATTTTATCTGGATGGGTATATTTCTTGTGATCTTCACCTTTTATGCAAGTTATTTTATTCTTTATATGTTGATTTCTTAGTTTTCTAGCTTCTTAAAAAACTCATCTATTTTTTTTCTATCATTTACAGAGTCTTCCTCCATCAGTAATGACGGGTTTATTCGCCAATTCTAACTGCTAGTGTTGAATAAAGGAACATAGGCATTTCTTGGGTTAATACATTTCATTTAGTGGGCATAATAGACCCAGAATAATGAAGGAACTGTGATAGATTGAATTTATATTACAGTATTCTGTAAAATGGAAAAATAAGAATATATAAAATGAATGAAGTAGCGTTTAAGTTACTGTACAAGTGGGAATTGTCACTAGGTGGTAAGTCATCATCCATCTGGAAGTAGTGACAGGATAATAAATTCCCTCTAACTAGAAAAGCATATACATAGATGGTGGATTATCTTTAATTGGTATATGGTCAAAATATGAGTGAGAAATAAAATAACAAATCCCTATAATCTATCTTTATATCCACTAGTTTTGGGATGAGACCGTACTTTGGGCACGAGTACAATGTAATGAGCTTAAGTCCCAGCATGATAATTACACACATCGCCCTAAACTAGTCCTAGTAACACAATAAATAATGACCTCCCTGTCCCGGTCATGTTTAGATCTCTATTTGTGTCTATTAGATTTGTACAATAATAATACAGCTTTGCACCTAGTGCAGTAAAATAAATGCAGCCGAGCCGTGGATGTGATGCTTTGTGTTTAATGATTAGAAAGGACAGTGATACAAGAAAAAGTGATCACAACTTGTACGTCGTATGCTCTTGTGATTGGGTTACATAGGAAGGAAAAAGAAGAGAGAATCATCTTAATCTAGAAGAGACACATCGAGACGTCTGAGCTTCTCATCGTCTTCATGTCCAGTGGTGACCGGCCGAGGAGCCTGAGACGAAAAGCAGACGATATTAAGTGATGATCACACGGAGTCTGGGAAATAAATATAGTCTTTATCCATCTTAATGTGATTCTGTTACTCTATCACAGGATTAACCCTTCATGTAATACAGGAATTAGAGGAATAGATACAGTAACAGGTATGGTCACTGAGTTATAGAAACACAACACATGTATCAGTTGGTCAGAAGCTTTACTTGAATGGAATCCACTTGGTCTCCATATACATTTTTAGTTCTTCTTCTGATGAGTAGGTTGGGGCCCATCAAGGGGAACACCCTGCAAGAAAAGCAATATATTACTGTAGTACAATGTCCAAGTAGTGTATTACCAGGTACATACGTGTATGATGTGCGTGTATTACAAGGTACATACTTGTATGATGTGCGTGTATTACCAGGTAAATACATGTATGATGGGTGTGTATTCCTGGTACATATGTGTGTGTGTGTGTGTATTACCAGGTAAATACATGTATGATGTGTGTGTACGTAGCCACCACCTTTTTACACAATGTACACAATCTCATGTTTGATAACGCTCACTGCTAAACCACCTAAACAGCCCTCACAAGACATGTGGATTTCTTACCAATTTAACAAGATCTTTTTTTAGTCTACCTTCTAAATCAGCAATAAATGAATGCTGAAATACATTGGTAAGAATCATGGATTAGTACACACGGCACATAGAACATGTCACGGACACGCAATATATCACAGGACCTCTATCCTATCCCACCAAGAGCAGATACGTGTCTTATGTACGCCTTATTAATACAAATCATTTATAGTAACAATAGTCAATATTACATTTGTCCCCAACATAATAAGGTCATTAAAGGCAGGTTGGGGGCCTTGGTAGAGATAGGTATAAAGGGCTTTAAGAACAATCACATCTGATAGGACGATAAACAATCACTGATATGCTGACTCAACAGGAAGATCCAGCAAGCTTAGTTTTCATATTATTTGCCATTATCTCTTACATATATTCACTGATCTATTTCATTGCATCAGCTTCAGAAAATAAATAGTATAAATGTTGTAAATAATGTTATTGCTGATGTGTCTTTAAGCTTTTCTCCACCACTTGTGCTGTAGAATTGGATGCTGCATTTTGATGGTATTAAATGCCATATTGGCACATTCGCTGTTTGATCATCACTGCTTTGTATATAAGGAGGAGTAATGTTTGCTGACATGGATGGCGTGTGCCAATACACTGCTTGGGACCCTGGGCCTTAATGTTCAGAGGTCAGTCTGTCACACTATGTCTTGTACATTAAATATAGAAACTCTTCACATGAAAATAAATAAATGTCACTTTACCACTCGATTAAAGACAGCATTGGTAAGGCAAGATACGATTTTATGGGCACTGTGACCATTCGTAGTGATAACATCTGTCCAAACTCTAGTCTGAAAAAACAGGGAATAGTAATTTATACCATGGATTGAACATCCCACCAGCAATGTCCATACAGTGTGTACCCAACTATATCCATTTATACTTATATATACCCATGTATACCCATATATACCCAGGTATACTCACATATACCAAGCTATACCACGGGAATATCCTTGTATATTCAAATATACCCAAGTATACTCATATATACCCAGGTATACTCATATATACCCATGTATACTCATATATACCCATGTATAACCATATATACCCAGGTATACTCATATATACCCATACATACCAAGCTATACCTGTGTATATCCTTGTATATTCATATATACCTAAGTATACTCATATATACCGAGGTATACTCAAATATACCGATATGTACCAAGCTATACCCATGTATATCCTTGTATATTCATATATACCCAAGTATACTCATATATACCCAGGTATACTCATATATACCCATGTATCCTCATCTATCCACATCTATACCCATGTATATCCTTGTATACTCATGTTTAACCCTGTAAACCCATGTATACCCATGTATAGCCATGTATTATTATTATCATTTGTATTATTGCTTATTTTTAAAGCACCAACATATTTTATATCACTACACATGGGTTGTGATGAAGGCAAAACAATATTAACACATTTTAAAAAATGGAGGGCCGTGTCTTTGAGGTTAGAATCCAGTGTCCATAGAGATTCCCCCAGAGCACCATGCAAGATTGAAAACGACTTACAACCTATAGCAATCTATACACATGTATATCGTTGTATAGCCCTGTAAACCCATGTATACTCATGTATACCCATCTATAGCCATCTATAGACATCTATATTCATGTATACCATCTAAACCCACATAGACCCATCTACTTGTTTTGTTTATGAACCTCAAGTTTAATCTTATGGACAAGAGCATTAGAGAAGCCAACACTGTACTGTCCAAAGAGGGTAATTGGATATTACAGCTACATTACCACCTTTGTTTCAAGGGGTGCCCAACAATAGACTCCTGTCCCCCAATATACATTACCCCAAACACAAGGTCAGTGCAAGAAGTCCTGAGATCGGGACTTAAACAATCCAGTTTTCCATTAGTCATGTTCCACATTACATGGCTATAGAGTCGCTTTATGTGTGTAGCCACATGATGGCAAACCTCGCTGCCATGTGCCAGACCTCATTATAAAAGGAAGTAATAGTAATTTCAACTCCTGGACAGCCTGGCATGCTAATGGGTCCAAGCAGTTGTTTTCTTACCTCACATCCCGTCCTGATAAGATCTTTTTGCTCATCATCCAGTTTCTGAAGGGAAAGTAAGAAATAATTTTAGTGACAATGAAACAATAAAATATCACTTTCCATGTGCGGCTGATTTGGATAAGACTGTAACGTCTGTATTAAATATCTGTTGCTTTTCCAATTAGTGTGGAATGTGCACATTCCAGAGAAATAAGACACAGACACGGTGTTTCTGTATAGTAGTTCTCAAAGCGCTCTGTAATCAAAATGGCAGTTTACACGTTTATATGTAGAAAACGTTATCTGATCAAACGTCACATGATTCCTTTGTCTAGGAATTAATAGCTTTATTGATTGGTTCAAAATTGCTGCAGTGTGTCGTCATCATACTGGTCAGTTTAGGGAGGAGCCGTCCATTTGTCCTTATTTGGTCACGGATGTATGCATCATCAGGCCACTCCCATTTGTAGTTCTGTCTTCCATCTTGTTTGTAGTTTCATTCTCCATTTTAGATAACCTCCTTGTCATTATAAGTGAGTAAGGAATGCAGACAAGGATAATAACATGTAAAAAGACATTTTCCTAATTATCATCCATAACAGTCCCCCCTAAAATGTACTGTTTTTATGTTATTAATGAATGTGCAATCTAAGAAAAGCAGCTGTGCTTATGTTAGTGCGTGATGAGGGGTAAACTCCCCCCTAAACACTAGGTGTATATCTGTCCCTGAGGATGAGGTGCATGACTGATAGAAAGCCCTAAACATCTGTGCTGTGAACGCCCGTTCTTCTTTGTACATTTGAGTAGCCATGGCTTACCCATGGCCCCTCCTGCCACTGTCACAGACAAGTCAGATGCCTTTCCCTAGCCCCTTGTATCAGGAACATGTGGGACAAGGGGTTTATGTGGAAACCTCACTCCTAGATACAATAGACCGTAAACACTCTATGTGACTCCTCACCGTTGTCATCATCACAAAATTCTCGGTGCACAAAGGTTGATGTGACTCCAGTAACTGACTTCATAAAAATATGTTCGGACACATGGGGTAATACAGCAGGTAACAAATGCAAGAATTATCAGTATTGAAAGAAAGACAATGTCAACCTGTAACAATACTCTCTGCCACCCAAACCGTTTATCCCAATAGTCTGTGTTTCCAGAATTCTCCTTCAATTCTTGTGCCAAGTTGTTTAGTTCTTTAATGGCTAAAGTAATCTTACCGTTTGGACCCATATTATCAGGTATGTAGGTGCAACAGTTGTCAGTGTCGGTGTCGGGGAGCATTTTACACCAATCATTGGTATCAGTGATTCAAATCCTGCGGCTATCTGGTTTCGGCCTTTGAACTCATCAAGCACCCCCCTTGGGACTCCACTAGAATCTATGTACACATGGGAATTAAAACTTTCTTTAGGTTCAGATGATGATGTATGTCTCTTCCTTCTGAACTGTGTCTGAGGAACATTATCTAGATCACCATAATAGGTTGGAACAATGTGTAACGGCATTATGGCTTTAGTCATGGTACGTTCCCCACGCCATACTCCTGACAGTCTTACCCTGAGTTTCATATCTCCACACAACCAACATATGTCCCCCAAAGATTGTATCTGATTGACTAGCATGGTGGCTGAACCATCTCTATATGTGTGACAAAATCCATAAGGCAACCTCTGTAAGTTGAACCCCTGAGAAACGTTTCTCCTGTAACACGTATAATTTCCAGGGTACACAGTTATACCTCTCCCTGGGTGGGGATTACTAGTCATCATGGGGTACGTTTTCCTCCATTGTTCACTTCTTCTGGACCTGCCGTCTTTTGCAATTCTTTGAGCAATCTTAAATCTGTTGGCAGGGTCTGCATTGTATAAATGTTTATTTCTCCATCCACCTCTCTCCTTTCCATTTCCTGTGATATCATTGCTGCCTTCTTAGCCGTCTGGTCTGCTAGATGGTTTCCTCGTGCTTCGTCTGAATTTAGCTTCCCATGTGCCTTTACTTTCAGTATGGCTACTTCCTTTGGGAGTGCTAAAGCATCTAGTAGTTCACGGATGGCTTTGTCATGCTTCACTGGAGTGCCTGCGGCTGTCATGCATCCTCTAGCTCTCCAGATTACTCCAAAGTCTTGAGTCATTCCCAGAGCATATCTTGAGTCTGTGTAGATGTTGGCTCGGACTCCTGTCGCAACCTCACAGGCCTTGGTCAATGCAATCAACTCTGCTTCTTGTGCTGACATGGAGGAAGGTAGTGAGAAGGCTCGCATCACATCTTTTTCTGTAGTCACAGCATATCCTGTGTGATCTTTCCCATTCTCATCAGCATACCTTGATCCATCCACATACAGAGTGATGTCTGGGTCTGTCAGGGCAAGGTCTTTTACATTCGCAAGGTGTGAGGTCTCCATTTCCATTTGTTGAAGGCAGTCATGAGGTGGATTTGTGAGTCCTGGGACTGCATATGGGTCTCTGGCTTGTATACTGGGAGTGCTGTCTGCTTGCCAGTGGAGAGTTTTCTTTTCCACTCCTTCCTCTTCCAACTCCTCTTCCTCTGCAAATTCCCACCATTTTAATGCAGCTCCCAATGTCTTCCATCCATCCGGTGCGAACTTGGATATTGCAACATGTGGAATTTCTGTATCCCAATGCTTGTAGAGCGCTTCTGCTTCTTGTGGGGGCTCCACCGTAAATGCACCATCACCTGCTGTATTGTTGTACAATGTCTTTAGTTTTAAGGTGACCTGCTTCAATTAAGTGAGACTTGCTTCATATTGGAAATCTCGGCCTGGAGATTGTTTATTCCACAGCGTGCAATATAGAGGGTCTTGTGTCACATCTGTGAGCGTCTGGCCGTTTCCACCACCTTCTAGTAGACGTCTTTTTACATATAGATTGGTTATTCCTGAGTTTGGATTCAAAATCAGGTTGTACAATCAGGCTGTACAAAAGTACCCATCTTCCTTTCTCCCCCCTCTGGAAATGGTAAGAGAGTGGCTGGATTGAGAACATAGCATCTCTGTAAAGTAACATTGTCTGGTAGAAGAAGGGAACATTGCAGACGGAGGTGTCTGGATGTAGTCATGTGCTTAGGTAGTCTGCTGTATGATGGCCGCAATATTATGTGGTGCCAGAACTGTCAGAGGATAGCCACGGACTATATACATCATATGTGTAGAAGGATTAATTCGGGGGTTAAGGGCTGCCTGTTTTCTTTTCCTGTATTTAATGTTTGCAAACTATTCAAATACAGACTCCACTTTAGATCAAATTCACATGCAAAATCTTTCTTCCAAATCACTTACTATAATATTCTAGGAACTATTCGCTTCAGTCCCGTACTTAACTTACCATAATTCCCAACTAACACTCCACTTCTTCCTTCATAGTTACCATAAGTGGAACAGTGCCTAGGTGAGGTCTGGCCCTTACACAAACATAACAATTAGTCTTATTATGTGACTCTACGTTATATGTCGTCCATTCCAGTCATAAATTGAGGTTTGTGAACCCAATCTCATTTGCTAGGGTTCCTTCGTACCTAGGTTCACTGATATCAGTCATCTGGGGTAATGCCTGAGTGTGTTGTACTTGCATTAGTCCTTCTGATATGAGTGGTGCATTTAGATCTCTGAGCATAAATTTACCAATCCGTCCTTTTGCTTCTCCTCTAACCCAGCCACCTATTAGGTATGTACCTGCGTCTGTGGGTCTGGGGGTGAGTCGCATGTTAGCTCCAGTCTTGCCATTTGGCGAGCAGTTGCCTGGCTTTATTAGAGTCATACGTTCAAGTAAAGGGCTTCCACTCAAATCTGTTCTATCTAAGGCACTCTGTAGTCTGTAGCCCCAAGCTGTCCCAGTGTTCTATCCTACAGCTTCCCAATGACTACAATCTTTCCCCAAGTCTGGTCTGTAACACATATGTGTATACATGTGCTGTGAGTGTATTTGTACAAGTTACATTGTTGAGTCACGCTTAGCTGTTGGCAACATACAACATGACAATAATCAAAAGACAATGTGATCATATGTGGTTTAGATGGATTGTACCAAAATGTAATACCATCTTTCTTCTCACTAATGAATGCAGAAGGTTCTACTTTAGTTAAGAACAGACAGAAAAGGATATGTGTTATGATCATCATGATGTTGGCTGCTGTGGGTCTGGTGCTGCTTGCAATAAGATGCATGATCTGGATTCCAGATGATTCTTTTTTTTTTTTTTTTTTTTTTTTTTTTTTACAAATCTCTTGACCAGGATCCAAGCTCCAGGAAGTAGTTGATGAGTACCAGTGTCTACTTCTGGATCTGGAATAGGAGAAAACACTTGTGCATGTATTTTAGTCAGTGCTTGAGATAAAACAATCACATAATCAATAAATACATCAGATTTAAACTTCAATTGCTGAGGATAATAAGGATCTCTTGGGGGGACAGAGAAAAACTTCCCTTCTCTTCAATCCTTCCTCTAAGACTGCTCCCAGCAGGAATGATTGATTACCACTGGCTGTTTTATCTTGTGGAGTGGCCTGATTTACTATTTCATCCGGAGCGCATTCTATTAATAACTCACAGAATTCTGTATCACCGTTGCAGACAGGCGTGTAGGAGTTGATTTACATGAGCAGAGATTGCTAATAAAAGCTTAAGAAGCTTAATAAAACATTAAATGTCTCCTATACCTTCCTTTTAAGAAAGATTACTATTCCCAAGGAGTAGTGGATACAGGGCACCAACTCCAGGGGAGATAGCATATAGAAAATTGCTTCGTCATTGATTTTAAAAGGGGTTGGTTTCTTTGTTCCACAACCCACTAAAATGTAGCAAACACCATTCTTCTCTCAATAATACAGACAGACATATTTTCACATAAAACTCTAATACGCACACAGAGTAGATGGGAGGAGGGAAGGGGAGTGGTTTGCTTTGCTTTGTCATAAGATGGGGTGGCCAATCCCTCTCATACAATGCAAACCGGTCACCTCCCTCTTCAAAGAGTACAGTATCGAACACACAGAAACTTCAGACAAAATATTTCAAAAGAATACACGCATATGTATGTACTTCACAAACACATCTGTCTCATACTTACAAACAAGATAAACTATAAATCCTCCACTGATTTCAGTGGTGGACACAAATTCTCTAACCTGTATTCCTCAATTGTATTGCAAAGAAAAGGAATTACAGCAAATACTCACACATTTACTTACAGCAAACACAAGACAATCCCTCTACTTTATAAACGAAAGCAATCAGAATATTATATAAATGTATGTAAGGAAAAGTTCCTTAATGTTTCTGTGTTCATACCTTAAACAGCATAGCAATACAGTAAAACATGTTAACACCTTCAAATACAACCTAGCATTGGCGTAGGAAGAATTCTAAGATTCGTCCTTCAAATAGTTAAACCAGATGGGAGGGGGTGGATGAGGAATTTCTCTCAGTGTCTCTCTCTGATCAAGGTCAAAACAAAACACACAGAGAGAGAAATCAGCTTGTAGTTTTTTTTTTTTTTTTTTCTTTAGGGAGAGAAGTTCTAAACTGCATTTCTTATCAAAACATGCATAACAACCAGCAGTGACATAGCATATAACATTATAATCATCAAACCTTTTCTGCAGAAAACTTAAGATTCAAAAGACATATGATTTCAAGACCATGCGCATATACGACACACACATGTAACCACCCGTAGTGAATGACAGACGTCCCTTAAAGTTTTCAGGCTACTACCGGCCCGAACATCATGACCCTTAAAGGACGTCTTATCCAACATGCACAGACATTTCCCAGGGAAACAAATATCTATTTCCCCGGGGCACACATATGCAAGTTAGTATTTGTGACCTCTGGTATTATGTATTTGCACGTCACCTTGCGTACAAATCAAACGTCTTCCAGACAGTCAAAAACACACATGTGTGTTGGTCCTGAACCATATGTCTAAAGAATTCAAATTCACAATACCAACAGTCCACACACACACACACACACACACCGGCAACAGATATCTATTATCACAGGTTTTTTTAAAACGGACCTTGAGCAAATTAAATAATCTGTGCTTTGAATGCCTGCCAATAGCCGAGAAAGAAATAGCGACTTGCAAAGTACTAAATAATGACCTTACCAGGCATATTTTCTGAAGGTTCCTTCTGCTGTTGAAAGTCACCACTTCGCTCCTTCTCGGCTATTGTCAGGTCATAAACTCAAGGCCCCACGTTGGGCGCCAAATGATTTGGATAAGACTGTAACGTCTGTATTAAATATCTGTTGCTTTTCCAATTAGTGTGGAATGTGCACATTCCAGAGAAATAAGACACAGACACGGTGTTTCTGTATAGTAGTTCTCAAAGCGCTCTGTAATCAAAATGGCAGTTTACACGTTTATATGTAGAAAACGTTATCTGATCAAACGTCACATGATTCCTTTGTCTAGGAATTAATAGCTTTATTGATTGGTTCAAAATTGCTGCAGTGTGTCGTCATCATACTGGTCAGTTTAGGGAGGAGCCGTCCATTTGTCCTTATTTGGTCACGGATGTATGCATCATCAGGCCACTCCCATTTGTAGTTCTGTCTTCCATCTTGTTTGTAGTTTCATTCTCCATTTTAGATAACCTCCTTGTCATTATAAGTGAGTAAGGAATGCAGACAAGGATAATAACATGTAAAAAGACATTTTCCTAATTATCATCCATAACACGGCGAGTTCATGTCCGACATACAAAAGGGTCCAGTTTGGTGTCTACGTCATGCAAGATGATACCCAGGGACAGAGCTACCGCAGGTGCAGAAGGTGCAATGCACCGGGGCCCGCTATTTACTAGTTTCACCACTGATGTAACATTAATGTTATGAAAACTGTTATTAAAATCTGCTTTCAAATACATTTTACTCCAGAAAAAAACATTTGTTGTTTGTATAGTTCAAGAAGTCAAATAGGGAGAGATAGAGAGAAAGAGAGAGAGCGAGTGGATGGATATGTAAATGATGGGTGGATAGATAGATAGATAGATAGATAGATAGATAGATAGATAGATAGATAGATAGATAGATGAATAGACAGATAGATAGACAGACAGATAGATAGATAGATAGATAGATAGATAGATAGACAGACAGATAGATAGACAGACAGATAGATAGATAGACAGACAGATAGACAGACAGATAGATAGACAGACAGACAGACAGATAGATAGATAGATAGACAGACAGATAGATACATAGATAGATAGATAGATAGATAGACATTGATACAATTAGTATTAATAGTATTAAAAATGTTCTTACCAGTTCATCCATAACCTCTTCTAGAATGCACCCCACAAGTTCCAGCATACGAATCTACAATAAAATATTAATAATACCAGATTTCATACAATTTTGTACATAAAGGTTTATTTTATCTTGATCTATTTTGTTTTACTTTATATATAAAGGATGTATTATTTTATAGTGTGGCTCTATATGCATCATTAATGTTATGTGTGGGTATTAATATGTTATATATTAGTAGATATACTCTGTATTAGTGTATACTCACACATTGTATGTATCAGTAGATGATACTCTGTATTAGTATGTAGTGACACACCAAATATATTAGTAAGTGATTCTCTGTATTAGTATATAGTGACACACTGTGTATATCAGTAGGTGATACTCAGTATTAATTTATATTACTCTCAGTAAAGCCCATGGACACACTGTGTAAGCTCCCAATGTCATGCTCTCTCACCCATGACCCCCGACCTCTCTAGGGTCACTATCAGGCCCAGTCTCCTCTGCTCCTTTAGGCTCAGCCCAGATGGATCTTTTTCTGATACAGGACAGAGGGACTTACCAGGGAAGCTGTCGAACTGTTCATGACTCCGGTCACATCCTCCAAGAGGTCGTCATCGGATTTGTTACTACCAGGTTTCTAAGAGAAAAACATCCAATGAGAATAAGTAGATTCCAATAGATCCATAATGGGAACAAGTAGATCCCCAAAAGATCTGAATATTTAGGGACCATTTTATTTATTTGGGGTTTACAATTTAAAACATTTTCTAAGAACAATGCTTCATAAGATTAACGGCAGTAATAATATTACCCAAACTGCGTTACATGAGGTGAGAAGTTTTAAATATTAAACTGACCGCATTAGTAACAGGTTTAGTATCAAGGCCAATGTTGGGAAGAGATAAGGCTGAAACAAACAGAAAATACAGGTATCAGAGCAATATTATTCATAGATTGTATTAGGTGTACAGGACGGGATATACATTTATATCTATATATCTATCTATCTATCTCTCTATCTCTATCTCTCTATATCTCTCTCTCTATCTCTCTCTCTCTATCAATCTATTTATCTATACAATGCACAACACACAATTGGTGAATATTATTATATAAATATAGCTTTATTCATTAATCTCCTGGTATTAGCTTAATACAAATCACATTTCTACTCTATAACTTTATATATTGATAATAAGGACAAAACAACTTATTCTCCTAAAATGCAAATGTAAAATAAATGACACAGCGTGATGTAAAGAGATACACAAGGATTATACAGACATAATGGCGGGTAGCATAGAATCATAGATGTGACAGCAGACAAGAACATAAAAGGCCTATCTAGTCTACACCAAACTAACTTCTTACTTAATGGCCCTCTGGATGGAGCAATCTGACCTCTATGGTGCAAAGTCAGTAATAATATCTTACCACTGCCAGCAAGACCCAGAAGAAGAAATGTGATCGCGATCTTCATGGTTGGAGAATTTGGTTACCAAGTCTAAGACTTCTCTGTGACAGAATGATGTCTGCCCTCTAACCAAGCGAAGTAATTATAGGGAAGAGGAGGGATTATCTACGTCACAGACATGGCAGATATTTTATTGTCAGTTACATCATTTCTCTTAATGAACTTGGCAGAGATATATAATATTGTGTCACATACGAAAGTCAAACATTAATGTCCTGAGATGTTCCACCCCTAAAGTAAACAGTCATTTTTAATTACAAATTATTGGCCCACAATGTACATTTTCTGTAAGGAGCTGTAAGGAAAACTGTAAAGAAACCTGATCTCAAAATACCCCAGAGTGGGATCCCATAATAGACCGTCTTCCTTTCTCAGTCACAATGTATATGGCCCACTTTGAGGGCTGGATTAACACCTTTAGAGGCCCTAAACACTTAAAAGATTTTGGTGCATGCTTATCGCTAATTCAAAATATAAACAATAATAAACAGTTACAATGTATATCATTAACCTCTATTATTACTATTTTATTATTATTTCTATTTATTGCTCAAAGCTGTTTGATACAGCAAGTATATGCTTAAAGGAAGCCATGTTTGAAATGGTTATGGATTACAAGAGCAAAGACTTTGTGGGCACATTTGCATGTCCCTGCCAAGGTTATATATATATGTTATATTTTGATGTATTGTGGGCTCCTTTTCGTGGACCCTGGTCCAGCTGCACCATTTGTCGTTTTACACCACATGGTCCATGGTAAATCCGGCAATGGAACATTTCTGTGGTGCCCCCTTCCCTTGATGCCATAAGCATGAGCTTATTTTGCTTAATGATTAATCCAGCCATGCCCACTTGGCACCGCCTTAGCATTATCACCTACCGTTTTATGACTTCACTGGTCACCATATATATCACAACCATACAATCAGCCCCTTTAAATTCCCTCAGCGTGTAAAACCGTAGCCCGTAACGTAGAGCGCAAGACTTATGGACATTAAATTTGCTCCGTAAAGCAACGCGCTCTAGACCTGCAGGTTAAAGGCGAAAAAACCCTATGAGACATGGAAATTTAAGCTCTGCGCCCGCAAATACTTTGTTCTGTCAAGCCCATAACTGTAACGTTCCAATTCTGCTATTAAATTGCTACAAATTCCTTAAGACGCCCTGGTGTTCAAGCCTGTAACCGGCAAATGGAGGCAAAACTATTACGGCCCGCAAATAGGGCCCGCAAAGGGAAAAAAACACTGTAAAAGACAATATGACACACGGGGGACTTTAAAACATAGGGAAAGCATGGAGAGGCATTACAATTAATAGCACAATAACCCCCAATAAAAAATGGACTTTAAAAATAGTTTTTTATCATATGTTGGAATGGTCATGCACATGCCAATATGAGACGCCATGCTGCAACACGCAGAAAACAATTAAAGACACACTACCCGATTAAATTGCAACACAAAAACATGAACCTGATGCCATATTAACCCTTTTTCACTCACAGAGGCTCTAATGTGGCCACTTAAATATATATACTGTATATATAATTGCAAATACATCTCACTCATCACATCTACATTGGGAAAACAAATAGGGGCCATATTTCACCGCTACATGACATATATCAAGTAACAGGAAAACATTTTATTATTTGTTGTGCAGTCCTTCAGTCGTGTCTGACTCTCTGTGACCCTATGGACTGCAGCACATTTAGCCAGGTCTCTGCCTGTGCTGTTCTACAAGGTTTAATACTCTTAGCTCTCTTGGGGGAGCAATAAACTATCCAGGGCCCTGTTCTACAATACTGCTTGCTTATATGAGTTGGTCAGCCCAGGATAAGAGTTAATAAATTGCTCTACTGCTGCCATTAAACATGGAGCAGTAAATGGATAAATAATAAACCTGAACAATAAACATTATATAAAGAATTTTTTTTAGGCCAGAATACTCACAGGCCATGCTCTTTGGGAATAAGTGGCACCAGATCAGAGCCTGAGTCCTAACATTACACAGGCTATTAGGGTCATAACAAAAAAGTATGTGATAGAACAAAATACTCCATGAGTTCGGGGCGGTGACAGCTCGGTCTTGGGTCATATAGGCGCTTGCTGGTGGGGTTCAGGGGAGTCTTATCCTTTCCCCCATAAGTCAGTCATGACATGCCTCTTCATTACTTTCTCGGCAGCCACCTTGGTCTAGATATGCCTAGAGTCTTAAAGCAGTTTACTGTGCCCAAAGAATTCCTGGGATCAATAATTAACTGCAATCATCTCTCATTAAGGTCAGAAAAGTTGATTAAAAACAAATTTCAATTATTATTTTACTGATGGAATATGCTATTCTATACTTATTACCTATAGTTTAGACCATATGTGGATCCGTACAATATGCTTTGTCACTTTAAATAATCTGTGTTTTTATTTGGGGTTCACTTCAGCTCATCCCGTGGACAGTAAAAGACTTTGGCCTCCTTTCCATGGCTCCTGTTAGAACTCCCATAAGGCTGACCCACAGCTGCTGGACTTTTGAAAAGCAAATTTATGGAGCTATTCTATGGCTGCAGCACAAACTAATTCTGTATCTTACTAACTGCCAGAGGGTTTGCCCCGAGCTCTCGAGCTCTAACATTTGCAGCCGGCTCTCTGAGGAATGGTCCCCACTAACACACTACACTAACAGCCCTATTACATTCCCCCAAAGTGTAAAACTGAAGCCCGTAATGTAGCTCCCAAGACTTATGGCTATTAAATTGACCTACCCCCAAACGACCTGCAGGTTACAAGCGTGGAAACCCTACGGGCTAACGAATTCTGATCTCTGTTGCCGCAAAGCCTTAGATCTATAAAGCCCATAACTGTCACATTCAAACATCGCTATTAAATTGCTACAAATCCACTAGCGTTCATACCCGTAACCCGCAAAGGGACCCAAAAAGCCAACGGGCACTGGAGAGGACCCGCAAGGGGGTTAAACTCCTATCTGTAGCACTGTAAATGCAAATATACACACACTACTGTACATATAATTAAAGGGAAAGTGACGTTAGATAATAAAATTAATAGCACAACATTCTCATAAATCTGCAATCTAAAATACTTTTCTTTCTGGGGGGGGGGGGGTTTGTGCTATTTCTGTGCTATATCGATCACGGCAATCAATGTGTTAATACATATACTGTAACTCGCATGGACTAGAATATCATATTTACTGATTTATAAATATTGTATTATTTCTGGAATGCGGGTCCGATCGTAACTCGTAATTGAACCCCCTAAGGCTTTGAAATCTAACCTCCATTTTTCAGTGATGTAATGATGACGATCTTGTCACAACCTACAATGATGATGGAGTATAGAGAATCCTAGTCCTCTTATCTCCTGTAGGTTTTAGACCTAAGATTTGGGTGACTCAGACCAATGGACCTTCTCTGCGGATGCAAGAGCATAAGTCCCAGCTTTTGGTAGTGTGCCTGGGAAACCTGGAAGGGAGTCAGAAACGATCTCCTCTACCAGCATATGCCCCTGGGTCAATAATACATCTACACGCCACGTATTGATGAAAATTATGAACAACTTTATTTGGAAAACCACATCTTTTAAACAGGCTTACAACATTACCAGGAGGGGCTACCTTTAGTCAGCCCCTAACTGCCTCTGGCCAATCAGACAGGGTCCCTACGTGGGAACCATGAGACTCCTCCCCAGGTCCACCCACTAGGCGGGGCCAACACATTCATTTGGGCTCTGAATCTCCAGGGCAAAGCATACCTTGGTTCTCCTGTGCCCATGCTAGAAAGACTGAGAAGCCTCAGGCCATCCCATTGTTTCTGGGTGCCTGCCTGTCTGCTCTCCAGCTGTGAGCTCCCCATTGTTAGTACTCTGCTGGACACGTAGCTAATGGGATTAACAGGCCTTTGGGAACAAAGGAGGTTTGGCTGTATTCAACGGCCTTCCCCTCTACAATATAATAACATACTAATATAATAACATACATTCATATTTACAAATACAACACACAATGTTTCACACACATACAACCAACACATCCCATCAGCTCCCTCACATGACACCCATTACAATGAGCCTAAACATGGAAGGGATGGGAATATGCCAAGGGGCAAACCCACAATACTTTATCCCCTCGACCACAAAATAACAATACAACCCTACAACAGTATAACAGGGGGTCTGCGAGCCCCAAACCCCACTAACTACAGATGTAGGAATCCTGTACTCCAGTTGTCTTCTACATGGTCATGTGGAGAGTAGAGTCCGATCATAACATGGCTCCTAGAGGTGACCACTGCTGCCAGTCCCAATATGGATGCTGACTGAGCCATGAACTGTCATGCCCATACACAATATGGCCCCTGGGTGTGGTTAATACTGCCAGTCACAAAATGGCCACCGGCTGATTCATGACAGATCTCTTTTGCTATTGGCTCCGTCTAAACCTGTAACTACGGGTTTGACTAATTGATCATGTTCAAGGCCGCACATCCAATGTGCGCAAGAATGGTCTACGGGTTTGCATCTCTGGACCATTGGTCATGGCATGGTGGATGTAATAGCTCTGTAACGCAGCATCATTTCAAGCCTTTATGGGTGTGCTATTGCCTCTACGGGCTTCTAATTTAATAGGGCTGTTGGACTAACATTATCCATTGTCCCTATATATTTATATAAACTCCTTCCCATGGCAGTGTAGGGTTAAAAAATAATAAAAGCAAATGCAGGGGGTTTATAAACCCACTGCCTATGACCCATTACCCTCAATGAGCCGATTCCACCTTATAGGGATAATAATATTATTATTATTATTATTATTATTATTATTATTATTACTAGCGACTTGCCCGTCAAAAAATGATGCCTCCTGGTTGTTTGTGTGCTATGAGCAACGTTGGTGTTTTTTTTTGGTATGCCAATGAATAATTAATAAAATAAGAAATTAATATACTTTACCTTTTTTTAAGTAATATATGCAGGAAGCATTGTGTTGAAGAGCTGACAATCTGTTTTCATGTTGCTGCAGCATTAGTGCTGTGGAGCTGCTGTGTAAGCGTCATGAATGTGTGAAGTGTAATAGTGTGCGTGTGCGTGGCAAATCCGTTAGTGTAGCTGTGTACTTCCGCATTGTGTAAGTTAGTGTTCTAAAATGGCACCTAATGTGTGTTATGCGGCTGTGGCTGATTTAGCATCCTTGTTTTCGGATGTCGTCTGACTTTTTCGGAGAATCGGACGGGTTTGGTGGTGTTTCGCGTGTTTAGGGTCCTTTAGCCTCATTTTCGTTTTTTTCGGCGGCCATTTTTTCTCTCGCTTAGGTGATTTTCGGGTGTCTAAATTCTTTTATTTGGAGTTAAATTGAGGTGTAACTTCAGTTTTCGAGGTCCTGGGTGCCCCCCCTTGCTGTAGGTAAGCTTTGTATGTATTTGTTGTGCGTATTTATTGTGTTTTTCATGTTTTCATGTGCGTGGGTTTCGGGCGGGTTTTTGCGAGGTCGTAATGGGTTGTAACGCGTCTCGTATTTTTGTTTCGTAATTTTGCGAGGTCCGCAGTTGCTGGCAATGAGCGCCCGCATCGTTAGCAACAGCCCGCATGCTCACAACTATATATGTGATAGTTTATTTATAACGTGCAAACATATTCCGTAGCGCTATATATAAGTTAATTTACCTTAGAATCCGGTCCATAGTGCTTTCCACAAAGCGCCATGCAAGATTGAAACTCTCAGGCGTACAATCTAAAGGATATCTAAGTTTCCCTGTTTCCCGGCCTCTAATCTAACACCTGCTGCTTATATCAGACACACACATTTCATGGAGTCATTCTATGCACATACAGATTTATTTTATTTAGAAATATAACTTGTTTTTCCACACCCCCAGAGTTGCTTGCATAGGCACAGTGTACCTACCAATAGAAACACTGCATTAGGGCACAGATTTTAACCCTTCAAGCCAGCAACAGCTCAATGCAGAGATCTTACACAGCAGTATCTGACTCCTCCTGCTTCCTGCTGTAGAGGACTACGCATCCCATGATTCCTTACTGCAGAAGCTGCTCTCACAATGTATTAAAATGTATTAGCTGCCTGTGATTGGCCAAATTAATTATGTGTGTTATGCTAATTCAAGCTTGGATATGCAGGGTGTTAACACTGAAAAGTAACAGCTTGCAAACTAAAGAGATTTAGCAAACATCAGGGTGATTTTGTTAATGTATATTTTGTTATTTTTGCATGCAAAAAGATGCCTTTAATACTTGCTGCTCCTATTTAAATTATAACAGCCCCATATATGACAGGATATACGTTTAACCAATAAGATTGCACAAATTTCAATTACAGGAGTATTTCTTTTGTAGTGATTTTTTTGTATATAGTTTTAGAAATGATGTGGGTCCTCATGAACACTCATGGGGATGGTTAGGGGCCATGCAGGTCCAGTATGGCCCTACGTTGAGTTACAAAAGGTTACATGGGGGTCTTTTCGGACCCCCATGGTATGGGGTTAGCATTATGTATCATGGGGGTCTATCGAGTACCCCATGTGGTAAAGGAGATAGTAGCAAGTGCCAGAGGGGCTTGTTAACTGCCACACTGGTATGGGGTTAATATTAGGTGCCATGTGGGGACCATAGGCATCCCCATGGTTTAATTTAAACTAAGAAATTGCCGTCAAAAATGACAGGATTAAAATGTTTATGGCTGGCAATGCTGTTTGCCACACAATGTGAGGCTTTTGGTCCTCTGAGCAACTTTGGCGCTCATTGCGAGCCTCTCCCCCGTGTACTTCAACTTTCCTGCTTTGCAGTGATTACCTTCGGCGCTCATCGCGAGCCACATCTTCAGCGCTCATCACGGGGCCCGCAATGATTGCATTTGGCGCTCATTGCGACCCTTTCCTCCCACCTACTTTTCGTTAACCTGGCAGTTTTGTGCTTGGGAATGCCATGTGCCTCTTTGCGCCATCTCCCCCAGTCCCTGTGTGCGTTTTCTCTACATTTTGTAATTTTCATGACACTATTAGTATATTATTTGTCGGCATTTTACTTCTTCTGTTTTCTCGCTTCTACGTGCCAGATTTCTTTATTTACATGTGCGCGAGTGTATCCGGGTGTAAGGATCCTGGGTTCTTCTTCCAGTGACGCCAGTACTTGGCAAACAGACCGTGTTGTGCAATTCAGTGCCACGTTCTGATTTCTTTAAAGCAAAATGATGTTATTATCCAAAACTGAACAATTATAGGAGTTCTTCTCCACTTCCATCTTATGCTATGGGGCAGATTCACTAAAATGTGACAGATCAAAGACTTCTCCAGGATTACGATCAAAAATATTTGTGACTAATAATGTTAGTTTAAGCATAAGATATAAAAAAAGAGTAAGGGCCGGGTCACAATATTTTGCACAGGCAGTTACTGTACAAGTGACCTATCACGAACACTCTCCCGAATGCGCCGCTGAATAGGCAAAAAGGAGCAGATTGCGCCAGTTATGGTGACCGGTCACATTCAAATTTCCCTCCAAGCCATTCACGTAACATACTATGCGTAAGCGCGTTTTACCCCAAACTTATGCAGACTGAATACCAGAAAATGCTTCTGCAAATGACATTACATCCCCTATAGCTTCTCTATTTTCTATGCCATATAACACCAGCTGGGACCGCTCTCATATTTTATAGTTTGGTGTCACAGGGTCATTCACTTTGTGCTCTGTGCTGTGATGAAGTGGTCACTGGGAAGTGGTAGTACACTCGGCCACCAAGCACTGTGTAGATGGGAGCTCCAGCCTAAAGATGAAGAAAAACAACTATTTGTGGGATGACTTATCTTACAAAAGATCAACTTTTTGTAAATACAAGAAACTGAAAACATTTGTTTGCTGATATTTAGTTCTTAATAGCTATAAAAGCTGAACAATTATTCCCCCTGTACAGCGCTATGGAATATGTTGGCGCGATATAAATAAAGATAATAATAATAATAATAATAACAATTACTGAGTCCTTTATATTTAGGATCAGACAGCAGGAAAGAAGCAAAGGTTACTTTACTTTCTTGGGGTCTTTTAATGATGATAAATAATATTTATTTAACCTCAATCTTCCTCCTCAACCCCCCTCCTCATCCTCAACCTCCCTCCTCATCCTCAACCTCCCTCCTCATCCACAACCTCCTTCCTCAACACCCCATCTTCAACCCCTTCCTCAACCTCCCTCCTCATCCTCAACCTCCCTCCTCATCCTCAACCTCCCTCCTAAATCCCCCATCCTCAACCCCTTCATCAACCTCCCTCCTCAACCCCCCAACCCCAACCCCCTCCTCAAGCCCCCCATCCTCATCCTCCCTCCTCAACCCCCCATGCTCATCCTCAAGGGGGGTTGAGGGTGAGGAGGGGGGAGGGAAAGAGATACGGGGGTAAAGAGACACATGGGGGGTTAGAGACACACAGGGGGGATTAGAGACACACGGGGGGCTTAGAGACATGGAGGGGGGGTTAGAAAGACATGGGGGGGGGAGTGTGACTCGAGTATAAGCCGAGGGGGGCCTTTTTTGCCTTAAAAAAGGGCTAAAAATCTTGGCGTATATATATATATATATATATATATATATATTGTTATACAATACTTTGCACTGATATATAAATGATGAGTGATAACAGATGTACTATGTAAATTAATGTAACAGTACTTCATTTATAATCGCTTGAATTGGCTTTATATTTATGCTTAATATAACATTGTTTTTAGGGATGTAATTACATAGTCACTCTATCCTCAGAGGTATACACACTTATATGTTCAGGAGGGGTTCTTCTTGTAATTATATTATACGCAGGATTTTATTTGTACAGTATTGTATGTTACGTTTTTTTTATTTTTATATTTCATATTTGCTGCCCCTTTATTCAGTATGGTAGGTTCCTTTTGCTTGACTTATGTCTTGGTTATCTTTGAATGTTTTTTCATCTGTTTGCTTTATACATTATATTATTTCCAGTCTCTCCACAGATAGCCAAAACACACCCCTCATGATTCAGTTCTGAGGAAGTCATGTAAAAACACAAATGGATGCCTATACTTAGAGACTTAAGAAATTCAGATTTACCAGAAAATGTTTGATGTCCATATCTTAAGCAGCAGCTAATTTTTTTTTTATATATTACATTCTTGACAAACAAGTTTCTTGTTCCTTGAACTGTAGTGGCTCTTTAAGATGCCGCAATAAACCCAGATATATGACTAGTCACCTGTGCAGGTAACATTGCCTGGTGGCTGGAGGTACAATCATGGTAATGTAATGGTCTCTATCGAGATGATATATTTTCCTGACTATATACATGTAGAGATATGAGGTTCTCTTTCTGTTTAGATGATGGTGAGGTACCCAATGCAGTCATGTACCAATATATGAAGCCTCTGTGCACCATCGCCTGATCACAGGGTACTTTGGGCAATGTAATGAGCTAAACTCATAGCATGATAATTGCACGCATTGCCCTAAACTAGTACAAGTAACACAATAAATAATGACCTCTCTGCCCCTGTCGGCACCATCTGTCATGTTTAGATCCCTGATGATAACAATGAAACTGTTTGTGTCTATTTAGATTGTACAATAAAGTAGACTCTCAGTTAACCAGAACTCTCAAGCATACAGAATTCCCCGGGCATGAGTGACTGAGCCAGGGCAGTGTTGGGGTTACATCCCCAGGGCATGAGTGACTGAGCCAGTGCAGTGTTGGGGTTACATTCCCCAGGCATGACTGACTGAGCAAATGCAGTGTTGGGGTTACATTTCCCGGTGCATGAGTGACTGAGCCAGGGCCGTGTTGGGGTTACATTACCTGGGCATGAGTGACTGAGCCAGTTCAGTGTTGGGGTTACATTCCCTAGGCATGAGTGACTGAGCCAGTGCAGTGTTGGGGTTACATCCCCTGGGCATGAGTGACTGAGCCAGTTCAGTGTTGGGGTTACATCCCCTGGGCATGAGTGACTGAGCCAGTTCAGTGTTGGGGTTACATTCCCTAGGCATGAGTGACTGAGCCAGGGCAGTGTTAGGGTTACATTCCCTGGGCATGAGTGACTGAGCCAGGGCAGTGTTGGGGTTACATCCCCTGGGCATGAGTGACTGAACCAGTTCAGTGCTGGGGTTACATTCCCTAGGCATGAGTGACTGAGCCAGTGCAGTGTTGGGGTTACATTCCCTGGGCATGAGTGACTGAGCCAGGGCAGTGTTAGGGTTACATTCCCTGGGCATGAGTGACTGAGCCAGGGCATCGTTGGGGTTACATTTCCCGGGCATGAGTGACTGAGCCAATGCAGTGTTGGGGTTACATTCCCCGGGAATGAGTGACTGAGCCAGGGCAGTGTTGGGGTTACATTTCCTGGGCATGAGTGACTGAGCCAGGGCAGTGTTGGGGTTACATTCCCTGGGCATGAGTGACTGAGCCAGGGCATTGTTGGGGTTACATTCACTGGGCATGAGTGACTGACCCAGTGCAGTGTTGGGGTTACATTCCCTGGGCATGAGTGACTGAGCTAGGGCAGTGTTGGGGTTACATTCCCCAGGCATGAGTGACTGAGCCAGGGCATTGTTGGGGTTACATTCCCCAGGCATGAGTGACTGAGCCAGTGCAGTGTTGGGGTTACATTCCCCGGGCATGAGTGACTGAGCCAGGGCAGTGTTGGGGTTACATTCCCTGGGCATGAGTGACTGAGCCAGGGCAGTGTTGAAGTTACATTTAACTTGCATGAGTGACTGAGCCAGTGCAGTGTTGGGGTTACATCCCCTGGGCATGAGTGACTGAGCCAGGGCAGTGTTGGGGTTACATTCCCTGGGAATGAGTGACTGAGCCAGTGCAGTGTTGGGGTTACAATCCCTGGGCATGAGTGACTGAGCCAAGGCAGTGTTGGGGTTACATTCCCTGGGCATGAGTGACTGAGCCAGGGCAGTGTTGGGGTTACATTCCCCGGTAATGAGTGACTGAGCCAGTGCAGTGTTGGGGTTACATTCCCTGGGAATGAGTGACTGAGCCAGGGCAGTGTTGGGGTTACATTCCCGAGCATGAGTGACTGAGCCTGTGCAGTGTTGGGGTTACATTCCCCGGGAATGAGTGACTGAGCCAGTGCAGTGTTGGGGTTACATTCCCCAGGCATGAGTGACTGAGCCAGTGCAGTGTTGGGGTTACATTCCCAGGGAATGAGTGACTGAGCCAGGGCAGTGTTGGGGTTACATTTCCCGGGCATGAGTGACTGAGCCAGGGCATCGTTGGGGTTACATTTCCCGGGCATGAGTGACTGAGCCAATGCAGTGTTGGGGTTACATTCCCCGGGAATGAGTGACTGAGCCAGGGCAGTGTTGGGGTTACATTCCCAGGGAATGAGTGACTGAGCCAGGGCAGTGTTGGGGTTACATTTCCCGGGCATGAGTGACTGAGCCAGGGCAGTGTTGGGGTTACATTTCCGGGGTATGAGTGACTGAGCCAGGGCAGTGTTGGGGTTACATTCCCAGCATGAGTGACTGAGCCAGGGCAGTGTTGGGGTTACATTCCCAGCATGAGTGACTGAGCCAGGGCAGTGTTGGGGTTACATTCCCCAGGCGGCAACTCGCAGGGTAATTCACAGTGTGAGCAATGTTTAGTGAATCTGGCCCTTACTCCATATTACACCATTTAACCTGTTTATAAAAATGCTACATATAATATAACATGAAAATGCCAAAAAAAATGAAAACAAACAAGCAAATGATTAACCTATTGTTTGCCAACACCCGTCATGATATCACAATATACCTGCTCAGTGTTTTGTTATAAATAAAATCCTGTAATGTTACTAATAAATAGAGAGCTTTATTTCCTGTATTAGCCAAGTAATCCTCCGAACCTAACGAAGGAAGAACTGGTCCAAGTACTAGTCCAAGATCGCTCAGTAAACCTATTAGACCACGAAGACCACAAGGCAGCACGGAGAGAAGAACACCCCCATCAAGGGTAACACCCTGCAAGAAAAGCAATATATTACTGTAGTACAATGACAAGTACATACGTGTATGATGTGCGTGTATTACCAGGAACATACGTGTATGATGTGTGTGTATTACCAGGTACATATGTATACAATATATGTGTGTATTACCAGGTACATACATGCATAATATGTGTGTATAACCTGGTGCATAAGAGTCTGATGTTTATGTTTTACATGCTGTACATACATGTAGGGTGCGTGCATATATGAAGTGTGTGTATTACCATGTACATATGTGTATGATTTGTGGGTATTATCTGGTACATATGTGTATTGTGTGTGTATTATCAGGTACATATGTGAATGATGTGTGTGTATTATCTGGTACATACATGTATGATGTGTGTATATTATCTGGTACATATCTGTTTGATGTGTGTGTGTATTACCTGTTACATAGGTGTATGATGTGTGTGTGTATTACCCGGTACATATGTGTATTGTGTGTGTATTATCAGGTACATATGTGAATGATGTATGTTTATTACTAGGTACATACGTTATGATGTGTCTATATTACTTGGTACATAGGTGCATGACGTGTGTGGTTGTATTACCAGGTACATACATGTCACATTTTCCATACCACCCTCTGGATAACTAAACATGACAAAGGCCCAAATGTGTTAATGTGAGCACTGACAGTTTTTCCTGCCACATTCCCATTGTACAAAAGGAAGATTTAGTCGACGTGTCAGCACTCTGAGAACACGTGGATTTCTTACCAATGTAACGAGCGCGTCTTTTAGTAGACCTTCCAAATCAGAAACAAGTGAATGCTGAAATACATTGGTAAGAGTCAGAGATTAGTACACACGGCGCATAGAACATGTCACGGGAACAATCTATTGTATACATTATTATTATTATTACTATTATGTTTATTATTATTATTATTGGTATTGTTATTGTTATTATTGTTATATTATTACATTATATATACTGTTAATAATATCTGTTAGCATTTCTAGCATCATTTTTACTGTTGTTATCATTATTATTACTGACTTTATTATTACTGCTAATATTGTTATCATTAAAACTATTTTTACATTTTAAAATATAATTTTTCATATTATTTGCCCCTCTAGTGTAAATGTGGTGATAATGTTATTGCGGATATGACTTTAAGCTGTTCTCCACCCCTTGTGCTGTAGAATTGGATGCAGTGTTTTTTTCGCATTAAATGCTGTATAGGGGAGTTCGCCATTTGATCAGCGCAACTTTGTGTATACGGCGGCGCGATGCCTGCTGTCATTGGTGGCGTGTTCCAATACGCTGCTTGGTGACCATGGACCTTAATGTTCAGAGGACGGTTTGTCACACAGTGTCTTGTACATTAAATGTAGAAAGTTTTGTAATGAAAATAAATAAATGTCACTTTACCACAAGTGAAGGACAACTTTGATAATGCCGGATAGGACTGTCTGGAGACTGTGACCAAACGTAGTGATAAGATCTGTGCAATCTCCAGTCTGAAGAAAATAGGGAATAGTGAGTTATATCATGGAGTGAAAATCCCACCAACAATGTCCATACAATGTTTTCTGACCTATACCTATATATACCCATGTACACCTATGCATACTCATCTATACCCAACTATTCCTATGAATACCATGTATATCCATGTATACCTATATATACCCATGTACACCTATGCATACTGATCGATACCCAACTATTCCCATGATTACCAATCTATTCCCATGTATACCATATATATCCAGGTATACCATGTATACCTATCTATACCCATGTACACCTATCTACACCAATGTCTACCCATGTATACCTATGCATACCCATGCAGATCCCTAATGGGAACAAGTAGATTCATTCCGTTATTCTGTTAGTCAATCCCCAAGCTATATTCCCCCAACCACATTGGCCACCTGTTCATCAAGGACATACAAATATCCTAATGATCACCCCAGCAATTAATTACTGACTCCTTTGATAAGCCTATCAAGAGGATTAGCTGACTAATCAAGGATGGAGACAGCTTTTCTGGCTGCCTAGGTGACTCTGTTTCCTTTGCCACTTACTATGGCCCATTTCCCTTTAAATTATTATTACGGTTCCTATATATGTTACAGTCATCCCACAGGCAATATTAACCAATTCATGCAAATAAAACAATACCAGTCCATGTATCCAGATGGTGGGCAATGTCTTTGAAGAAAGAGACCAGTGGTGCCACTTTAACCCGTGCCCACTCAGGACCCATATTAGTTTGCTCAGTCCCAACAAGTCCATAGGGGCCCCTGGATGTCAGAAATCCTAAACATGGCAACAGAAAAACAACTCCTATGATATTCTAGGCAATATTAAATGGTGACCATCCAAGAACATAAGTATTTGAACATTGGTTTTAGGAAAAAGGGGAGAAGTGGTGTTATTGTATCCTGTGACCCCATGGTTATTTGTTGTCCCCAAAGACCACTGGGTTCCCCCGGGCATGAAAGTATGGGGAATCACCTATACACCTGTAATGGATTATTTCAATTCTTTAAGTTTCCACCAACATAGAGACCCCAATAAGTCCTAGGGAAAATTGAGGGAAATTAATCTCTTTAAATAGAAGTAACGGGAACAAGAGGCAAAACACAACACAAGATGGTGATACTGGAGCTAAATTATATGAAAGTAATAACTAAACATATTAATTACACTAACAACAAAATGATAAAATACAAGAATAAACCATAGGAAATATGTAAATCCGTGTCCATATATTTACACACACACACATGAATATATATTTATATATATGTGAGGAGAACCATTAGACTGATGGAGGAAAATGTCACCTATTTACAGCAGGTAGAGAGAGAAGGATCACAATATATGTAAATATAATATTATATAATAGCGACTTGCCCGTCAAAAAATGACGGCAATGTGATGTATATGTTTGTCAAGTTGTTTAGTTATTAACATATATTTTTGACACTTGTAAGTATTTTAATATGAACGTGTATTTTTGTAAAATGTTGATGTAATGGTTTTTTAAAATGTAATTAGTATCTGAAGAATTGTTAACTTTAATATACATTGAATGAATAGGAAAGCAAAAAGTAAAAAGCCTTCTTTAAACGTTGCGAATTTTAACATGAAGTTTAAAATATATGTAAGCAATAACCTTCAAAGTATATATTTTTAAACTTGAACTTTATTTTTTATGTAAGTTTAGAAGTTGACAAAACATTGGTATAATTTTGAACATTATAAACAGGAACATAGTGAATACATTTTGTAACCTAATTTTTTATTAAAAGTATTAACATTTGAATGTAAAAACAATTGACATTTAAATTAATCAGTATTAAAATTCAATTTCTATCACAATAATTGTTAACTTGAATATACATTGAATGTAGAGGAAGGCATACAGTAAAACTCTTCTTAAAACGTACGTAATTAAAGTAATTTATTACTGAGCACATAAACTGGCGATAAACATTAATGTAGGTAGTAATCTTAAGATAACAGACAATATTTACATTGTGACTTAAAAGGTGCTTGACCTCTTAACATCCACTTTGTAATCTGTTGAATGAAATAACTTTAAAATATATTTTTTAAACTTGTAACATTAGAAACATTAACATAGTGACTTAACATTTTAACATAATTTTTACTAACAATGCAAGGCAAGTATTTTGTGAGGCGAATCATTAATAAACATGACTTCCATTAATTATGACTGAATTAAACAACCAATTGTTATGTATTTTGCAATGCTTTTAAAAAATCTTGGCATCTTTAATTTGTATCCTTCAAAGTTATAGTACTTCATAGTAGACAATGTTTTTAGTAAAAATACGTCCATCTTCTAATAAATCACCTTGACTTTCATTGTTTTCAATGTAAACTTTAATAGCCTGTGGATTTTTGCACCGTGACAATGCAACGTACAATTGACCATGTGCAAAAACTGGTTCTTCCAAGAAAATACCCACAGATTTGAAAGTTTGACCTTGTGATTTATTAATGGTCATGGCAAATGCCATAATAATGGGAAATTGTCTTCTTTGAAGTATAAAAGGGAGACTACTTTCACTTGGTGCTAAATCTATTCTTGGTATGAAAACTCTCTCTCCTTTATGGGTCCCAGTTAAAATTTCAGCATCTATAAAATGGTCCTTTAATTGTTGAACAATTAACCTTGTGCCATTGCATAGGCCTTTTTTGGGGTTCATATTTCGCAGTAACATGATAATTGCACCTTTCTTTAGCTGCAAAATATGTGGTGGCATTCCAGAAGGAGTTAAAGAGTTTATGAATTCAGTCGAAAAGTTAGCCTGACTTTCATTGTCATCAGCAAGTACAGAATCAGCACTGTGATAATTTCTTTGTGGTGCATTATTTTTTTTTAAGATTTTATTATTGAGGATTAATGCATCTTTATTTTTACACGTCAGTATGACTTGGTTGGCAAGCTCGGAATATTCTTCGTTATTTATGCTCCCTTCAAATATAGCCGATATAATATCTTGTTGACAAATCATATGAGGTGGGATCTCTACAGTGTCGTCAGGTAAATGTAGTATTTTTTCTGTTCTGCCTTCTCCAATTTTAATAAGCCAATAATTGAAATCAGTTTGGCCTTCTGATCTCATATTTTGTTGCAGTTGAAGATAGTGTACTCGACTTTATACATGTTTCGATAATGTCAGTTCGATTTCCATGTACAACGACAGGTAATGTTTGTCTAAAATCGCCACCCAACAACATTACCTTTCCACCAAATGGAAAAATATTCTCCATGACTTCACGAAGCAAACGGTCAATACATTGGAGGGCATAGCATGACATCATTGTGGCCTCATCTATTATAATTAATTTACATTTCTTCAATTTCTTTGCTTGTAAGGATGTCATGCGAATATCTGACACAGAATTTTCTAAAATAGGCACTGTCAGTTTAAATCCACTATGAACAGTTCTTCCACCTTCTAATAAAAGTGCAGCAATTCCAGTAGTGGCAAACGCCATTGCTATTTTTCCTTGTGCTCGTACTGAACTCATTAATAAATTGTACAAATATGTTTTTCCTGATCCGCCAGGTCCATCAAGATAGAAATAACGCTCTGTCACCATGTCATCATCTATAGCATTTTTAATGGCATGAAATGCTTGCAATTGTAGTGTATTTAAAGTTGCAAGTCTTTCTTCTGTTCTTTCTGCTTGTAGTTGAATGTCATAGTCTTCAAAGTTTATGTCATCTATAAGACCTGGATCAGGCAAATTAAAACTTGCACAACTTAATCCATGAGTTAAAAAGACTTCTTGGATTTCCATTAACGCTTTTAAGTGTGCAATGGGTTCATTGTATCGTCGCATAAAGTCTTCAGCCATATTACTTTTAAAAGTCTCCCACAAAGCTAATGCATTTGGAGCATTTGAGAAGATACAAATAAAAGCAAATTGTTCTCTCATCTGTCGTGGCATTTGACATTGTGCTGCTTCTTCTAAACATCTTTCCCACTCTGTATCATCAGCGAGTACGTTTCTATGTCTTGCAGCTAAATGGAAGGATTCATATACAATGTCATTAACAGTTCTTAAGTTTTCAAAACTTTGTGCTCCAGGAACATTTAAAAGTAATATCCATAAGCAAAAACGTTCAACATCTCTTGGACTGACTGTGTAAATTCTTGGAATAATTTTATTGCCTCTGGTTTTTCTTGGTCTCCATAATCCATTCACAAAAACATAGTGATATGGAATTTCAATATATAAGTATTGTGTTGCTTCAGCATCAGTGGAATTTAATGCAAACCATGCAGTTAGTGTAGTGTGACGATCTTCACTTTGGGCTAATGCATTCATTTCATTTCCAGCATGGAAATAGACTAAATGTCGTTGTGGCAAATGTACTGCTAACCTATATACTGCATGTGATCTATCATGCATTTCAAATTTTAAAAGCCGCCACATAGCTTCTGGCGCACTGACATAGCGAGCATCTACATGAGATGCAAGTTCATCATGTACTAACTCACTACTTTCAGGGTTGTCTGCACTTTTGACGACTACAGTAGCTGCATCGTAACCTTTGTAAATATATTTGTAGACATATTTAATGGATTTGATGGAAGTGCAGGCTTCTACGTTGATGTGGGCGTTGTACTTCATGAGTAAATGTGGATTGTAGGGTACTACATATCTATTGTCCACTTTTTTTCCACGAATAATGGCACTATCTCCTTCTCTTCTTTTATAAAGTGGATATCCATCACAATTGGCATAGGTTTTGTCTCTATCATCTTTTGGAAATTCTTTGGAACATTTATTATTTTCCATACATGGTGATTGTGGATTAAGGTCACCGGGTCCATGAATCATGCGATGAGTAACAATCTCATATAGTCTACCATATAGTTCTGGATCTGGTAGTTCAGCAACAATGACTGCATCCACTTTGTCTGAAGTATCTAATTTATCTTTTTCTTGAAGTATTATTAGAAGATGTGCATGTGGAAGGCCTCTTTTTTTAAATTCAATGGTATATACATAAGCAAGACATTTGCCAAATAACTGATTTATAGTGAAGTCACGTATTAATTCATTTAATTTAATCTTAAAAACTCTGGCTACTAAATCTGGTCGATCAGAAGCACTTTGTCCAAGAAGTAGATTTTGTGTGAATTCTGGCCATTGTGGATTACATGTAAATGTCACAAATAAATCGGGTTTGCCAAACTTAGTGACAATAGCCATAGCATCATTGTATCTTTCTCTCATATTCCGAGGAGATCCTTGAAAGGAAGATGGTAAAATGATGGCTTTGCCAGCTGTCATGTCTCTGCTTGTAGCCACGTCAGCAACATAGTCCATTAATCCAGAATATTGTTCTACACGGAGTTTATCTTGTTGATATTTGATAAAGTTTAAATTATTTGCCTCAACTTGCAAATATGAATCAATAATCCATTGTTGTGTTAGTTTCCCACCACATAAAATTGGATTAAATACATTGCGAATGGCAATTTGAGCTACTTTAAATTCAAGCATAGAAACATTATTTCGGATTCTGGCTTTAGCATTTGGGTAACTGGGAAGAGTTAATTTTGGTTGCCAACCTGCTTCTCCGTGTGGGAAAAAGATGGGATATGTCATTGGATCTAAATTTGGACTTAAGATACTCATATTAATAAACGGTTGGTCCTCATTTCTAGGATATATTCGAATGTCTCTTTGAAATGGTGGTTCTTCATCATTCTGAAACACCATTGCAACCTCATTTGATGTTGGCAAGTTATAACGACGTTTATCAGTATGTCTGTCTCTTTTAAGCACCATATTAACCTTCGGCATTGGTAATTGATGTGTTTGTGCATGAAGTAGTTGTTCATTTTCTACTTCTGCCAATTTTTATAAGCTTTACTGTAGGGATTGTTGTCCATAATGTTATTTAGCTCTATGAAAACACTGGGTAAGCATTTTTTATTTTCTTCCATCTGCATACGTTGGTCAACAGCTTCCATTGTATCTAGGACATATAGTTGAGCAAATTTTCTTTTATTTCCTTCCTCTGGATGTAAATGGGAAGTGCGATGATAAATTTGTCCTTGGACTTTAAAACAGTAAGGACCATGTCCTGGTACATTAGCAGCTAATGTTGCCCCCATGGATGCAAAGGATATGGCACTATTGTAGGATCTTATGTTTGTCTTAAAAATTTTGTAGTTTGGAAAAGTAGGTTCAGTCATAATATTTTGTAAATAAATTGGAAATTCTTTCCTTTCTGGAAGTTTGAACTTGCCTTTTTGACAACAACTAATAAATTGTCCATCTCTGGGTCTCTCCTGTTTAAAATAATAAGCCTCACAAAACTGACATTGAGTAGTCATGTCCCCACAACTATGAACCTCTACTGCTAAAGACTTGAGTAGAGGACAATTTGCAAAGCATATAGGATTTTGACTTTAATATTCATCAGGTGAAATGTCATATAATGTTTCAACAACAGGTTCTAAATGTTTTGTTTTTTTCGTTGCTTTTCTTGGTATATGTTGTATTGTTTGAGGTAAAATGTCATGTAATGTTTCATGAAACGGTTCTAAATGCTTTGTTTTCTTTGTTGCTTTTTTTGGTATCTCTTGTATTTTTTCTGGTAAAATGTCATCTGATGTTTGAGCAACATGTTGTAAATGCTTTATTTTCTTTGTTGCTTTTTTTGACATATCTTTAATTTCTGCAAGTGACAGTCTTTTGCTTGCAAATCTTTTGCGTTCTTTTTCTCGTCGAATTTCCTTCTTCTCCGGTGTCTGCTGGCTGTCTGCTCTCTGTCGTCGTTCTCTAGCTTGGCGTCTTTTCTTTTCTTGTTTACTCTCGTTATCAGCCATGTTAATCTGTAAAAATAAAATAATGTACCATTAGTTTATTTTGAGATGCTAAGTTGTTTTTCATGACAAATAGTTATCAATAGTGTGTTAACATTTTATACTTAATCAATTTCAATGCGGTCAATTGAATAAAAGTCTAAATAAGGCCATCAGATAATTATTTAAAGAAGTTTTTATTTATTAAACATGTATCCAAAAGCAAGTGTTTCAGTAACTAAAAAGGTATTTTCAAAAAGATGTTATGTCCTTATTTACAGCACTATTCAATTTGTCAAATGGCAATTAAATTAGGGTTTAGGACTGGAATGTTACAATGACAAATTGTATAGATTCTGTGTTTTTAGACTTTTTTGGACTATGCCAATTTATTTTTTAAGTTTACATTGAAGTTTGTATTTACTGTTAAAGATTATTGGCCCTAAAAGACAAATAAGAGATAGATGATAGATATTACTTTTTATACTGTACCTTGGTTGAAGTTTGATTTCAAGCAAAATTCTTTGTTGGTCCTGTGTTGAAAGCCTTCGTCCGATGGTCTGGTCCTGTGTTGAAAGTCCTCGTCCGATGGTGTAGTCCTCTGTTGAAAGTCCTCGTCCTCTGGTGTGGTCCTCAGTTCCAACTCCTGTTCCGATGTTCTTGACGCAGTATCTGTTATAAAATAAAAATGAAAATGTAATGTTATTTGAATGTCTTTGTATTAATGAAAAAATGACATTATTTCTGTGTTTTTCTACAATCCTTTTTGGTGCGCCGCAATTTTGGTATGCTTCTGTAGGCTTTTTTCTAAGGCTTATAGGTGGTTAAACATTAAAGAAGAACATTAATTAATTTTTCTCTTTTTTACTTGTTATACTGTACCTTGGTTGAAGTTTGATTTGAAGCAGAATCTTTGTTGGTCCTGTGTTGAAAGCCTTCGCCTGATGGTCTGGTCCTGTGTTGAAAGTCCTCGTCCAATCGTCTGGTCCTCTGTTGAAAGTTCTCGTCCGATGGTGTAGTCCTCTGTTGAAAGTCCTCGTCCAATGGTCTGGTCCTCTGTTGAAAGTCCTGGTCCGCTGGTCTGGTCCTCAGTTGAAACTCCTGGTCCGATGTTCTTGACGCAGTATCTGTTATAAAATAAAAATGAAAATGTAATTTTATTTGAATGTATTTGTATGAACTAAAAAATGACATTATTTCTGTGATTTTCTACAATCCCGTTTGGTGCCCACCACTTTTGGTATGCTTATTTAGGCCTTTTTCTAAGGCTTATAGATTGTTAAACATAAAATAAGAATATAAATGTAGTTTGGTATGTGTTTGTGTGAGTTTTCGTACAATCCTGTTTGGTGCGCACCACTGTTGGTATGCTTATTTAGGCTTCTTTCTAAGGCTTATAGGTTGTTAAACATAAAATTAAGAATATAAATGTAGTTTGCTATGTGTTTGTGTGAGTTTTCATACAATCCTGTTTGGTGCGCACCACTGTTGGTATGCTTATTAATGATGTTTTGTAATGCTTATAGGTTTTTAAACATAAAATAAGAATGTAAATGTAGTTTGCTATGTGTTTGTGTGAGTTTTCATACAATCCTGTTTTGGTGCACACCACTGTTGGTATGCTTATTAATGTTGTTTTGTAATGCTAATAGGTTGTTAAACATAAAATAAGAATCTAAATGTAGTTTGCTATGTGTTTGTGTGAGTTTTCATACAATCCTGTTTGGTGCGCACCACTGTTGGTATGCTTATTTAGGCTTCTTTCTAAGGCTTATAGGTTGTTAAACATTAAATAAGAATCTAAATGTAGTTTGCTATGTGTTTGTGTGAGTTTTCATACAATCCTGTTAGGTGCGCACCACTGTTGGTATGCTTATTTAGGCTTCTTTCTAAGGCTTATAGGTTGTTAAGCATTAAATAAGAATCTAAATGTAGTTTGCTATGTGTTTGTGTGAGTTTTCATACATTCCTTTTGGTGCGCACCACTGTTGGTATGCTTATTAATGTTGTTTTGTAATGCTAATAGGTTGTTAAACATAAAATAAGAATCTAAATGTAGTTTGCTATGTGTTTGTGTGAGTTTTCATACAATCCTGTTTGGTGCAAACCAATGTTGGTATGCTTATTTAGGCTTCTTTCTAAGGCTTATAGGTTGTTAAACATTAAATAAGAATTTAAATGTAGTTTGCTATGTGTTTGTGTGAGTTTTCATACAATCCTGTTTGATGGGCACCACTTTTGTTATACTTATGTAGTGTTTTTTCTAATGGTTATAGGTTGTTAAACAAAAAGAATATGAATTTAGTTTGCTATGTGTTTGTTACAATCCTGTTTTGTGTGTACCAGTTTGTGTGTACCATATGTTGCATACTTTGGCCCTCATTCAATTGCAGTTTGGCCAATTCAATAGGGTTCTAAATGTGCTTATTTCGAGCCCTATTGAATTGTCCAAAATATCAATTGAATGAGGGCCTTTGGTTGCTGGATTTGTTATATTGTGAGGGCCTCATTGAATTTGGTTTTTCGCAATGGAATTTGGCTCAATATGAGCTCAGAGCATCTTTTTTTACAGAAGTTTTTAACTAAAAACTTCTGTTCAAAAATATGCTCTGTGCTTATGTAGAGCCCTATTGAAATGGGCAAATCACATTTGAATGAGGCCCTCGGCCATTAAACATATTTAGGTCCTGAATCAATTGCGTTTTGACCAATTGAATAGGGCTCTATATAAGCACATAAAATATTTTTTGACAGAAGTTTTGAGTTAGTGAAGACCTTGATTTAGTATCGAAGTTCAGTAACTAAAAATGTCTGTCTAAAAAAATCTGTTATGTGCTTATATAGAGCCCTCTTCAATTGGCCAACTCACAATTGAATAAGGCTCATGGTTCGGTTCTTTTTTATACTTAATACTGTACCTTGATTGAAGTGTGGAATGACAGAGGGTCCCCTCCTGCCAATCTTAATCCGCCGGTCTTCTTGTAGTGTCTGTTTGAAAAATAAAGTGAAATAGTGAATTATAGAATTTTGTATTTGTATTTAACAAAGCATGGCCTTTTCAGCATTTAAAGTATTTTTGTATCTTACCTCTTCTTCTTTGTTGGTGTTCTTTACAATGCACAGTGCAAATTGTTGAGAGACGCTGTTGATGCAGAGTCTGTTTGAATATTAAAAAAAGTAGAAAGATTGAGTTTTAGGTGATCTATTGAATTGCAGTAAATTAATTTCATTGAAATATACTTCTGTAATTAATTTGAATTAACATTATTTTTTGGTGGGGGCTACACACATATGTCACATACATGAAGCACATTTCCATAGTTGAAAGTAATTTTTTTGTGTGCGTGTGACATATCACTATACATGAATCATATTTTAATTGTTAAATTAACCTTATTTTTATTTTTGGCCAACATACATAAATGTGTGTGTGACATGTGACTATAGATGATGCACATATATGTGCGTGTCACATATCAGTATACATGACTCATATTTTAATAGTCCCAACTTTTTTTTTCTAATGTAATTTAAATGTAGTTGTTTAATTAGTTTGTTTTAAGATAATTTTGTTGCAGGGGCAATACACATAAATGTGCGTGTCACATGTCACTATACATTATACACATAAATGTGCGTGTCACATGTCACTATACATTATACACATAAATGTGCGTGTCACATGTCAGTATACATTATACATAAATGTGCGCGTCACATGTCAGTATACATTATACGCATAAATGTGCGTGTCACTTGTCAGTATACATTTTACGCATATATGTACGTGTCACATGTCAGTATACATAAACCTCTTTTTCTTATTTCATTTTTTTTTTTGATGTCCTGTCTTGATAATAAAATGTAATATATTATAGCTTACCTCTCAGTTATAATTTGCACAATGTAAAGTATTAAATTAGGAAAGAATTATCTTCTCAAGTTTTAGCAGCAGTTATGTCTGAAGTCACTCTGTTCATCACCTGAGGAGAAATGTATTTTTCTCTGTCAAATAGGCAGTATTTATAAACTTGTAGAACATTCTGGAAAGTTAGACCGTTAGAACGCAATACGCATGCGCTATTTTCGTTCCAGCTTACAATTTGCGTTCCATCCGCCATTTTGTGCGTAGTAGTGGTTAAAATGGTGTTTAATATGAGTGTGATCCGTTCCGCATAGTATGTGTTTCATTATTGCGAGTAAGTGTAGTGTAGTTACGTCTGGAGCCTCGTTTTCGTTTTGTTCGGCGGCTATTTTTTCTCTCACTTAGCCGATTTTCGGCCGTTTAAACTCTTTGTTTTGGACTTAAATGGACGTGTAAATGAAGTTTTGGAGGTGCTGTAAGTAAGCTTTTTATGTGTTTGTTGTGTTTATTTCTTGTGTTTGTGATGTTTTGATGCGCGGCGGTTGGAATGGGTCTTTCGCGGCCGTATTTATTTCCGATGCGGCCGTATTTTGTTGCGATGTTGCCGTATTTGTTTGCGATAGACGCGGTTAGCTTTTACGTGTACGACGCAGTGTATTTGTTTCTAAGTCGTGCGTATGTGTGTTAAGAGCGTGTGAAGGGCCTTTTTTACTGTTTTTTTGTTAAGTCTTGCGTCTGTGTGTCTGGGTGTAAGCGGGTGTGAGGCGACTTTGAGGTTTTTTTTGTTATGAAGTTGTGTGTGTGTGTATGTGTGTGTTAACACAGCCGATGTTGGGATGCTCCCACCACCGCAAATGCGGACCCTCGCTTCGCGAGGATCCGCATTTGCGGGGACGTTGTTGGGTTTTTGTTGGCTGGGCGGTTGGGTTTATTCTGTTAAAAAGTCGTGTGTGTGTATGTGTGTGTTAACACAGCCGACGTTGAGCCTCCACCTCCGAAAATGCGGACCCTCGCTTCGCGAGGATCCGCATTTGCAGGGACGTTGGGATGCTCCATCACCGCAAATGCGGGCCCTCGCTTCGCGAGGACCCGCATTTGCGGGGA
>JAPZIH010000930.1:72500-106365 GCA_027410445.1 Discoglossus pictus
TCTTGTCCGCTACTTACTACGTAGCGCGTTTTGGAGGCAAATCTGGGAAAATGAGTCCAAAATTACGCAAGTCAATTGCAAGTCTATTCGTAGTACGTAAATCGCGCTACGAGGCGCATTTGCGAGATACGATTCCAAACGCAGCTCGAATTTAATAGGGCCCAATGTCGGCATGTTGCAAATAGTTTATCATAATACTATCAATGAATGACCTGGTCAATGATATTATTCATGTACTAACATAATAACATTACCATAAAATCAACTTGGGGCCCAGGTCACCAACAGACATATAACTATAGGCTGGAAAGGACACACTGAATAAAATAATATTTCTACATTTTGATTTAACACAAATAGCCAAAAAAATATAAAAACTAAGGAATCAGGTAACATTTTTTGGAATGTAAGTTTGGTGCATTCATAGAAAGTAAGGTGTCTTCAGTTGCTGTTTAAGATAACCATAGTAAGCATGTATGTGTACAGGGCCTTGTACAAATGCACCATACAGATACGAATAATGGCAAGTTTTGGTGATGACCTAAAATGTCATAATGTAATTTAGTCTGAAAATTCAGCTCACCTTAGATATGTACAACATAATAAAATATACTTTAACTATAAAAACACTAAATGGTTTACTTAGGTCCTGTTAACATTTTGATTAAATAATTCCAGACAGGACAGATTATATTAAACTAAATCAATATTATCAATACATTTAAACCAATATTATTAATGAAACTGAACAATAGTCCATATCCCCCCTTTTGAGGAGGCAAGAAGACTTTCTGCCTCCATAAACATTCATTAATAATATTTAAAAGACAACCCAGCATAAAAATGTATAGGGTTAGTTAAGATTAGTTATTAATCTTAAAGAAAAAAATAAATATTAGTATCCAGAACATATCACAAAACGGCAAATCAAATTGTATATTATGCTTATACTTCGAAACTTAGACACAAATAGAAACCAACAATAATGTCGCTGTATATCATCGGTAATGGTCTTCCTTACTAAAAAAAAAATTAGGTTCATTGCTCAAATTTCAAACATGGCATCTCAAAATTCCTATAACCAAGCATTTTGTGGCGGATACAAACAGCTCTCCAAGTTAGGAGCCAAAGCAGAGCTTCCATGCCCTTCATATTTGAAAGATTTTCTTTTAGTCTCATAAGGCTTTTTATTCTGGTTCCATGGCCCCTCTGGGCCATGATATCCTGGCCTGTTCCACATGTCCTGTGCCAACGATACTTTGTCTTATGACCTTTTCTCCCACAAGTAAGGCAAACATGGCCGCCATTAGTTGGATGTGCGGCTGTATGGTGACCTAAGGCATTAGTAGTAATGGGGACATACACAGATTTTGCCGTAGCAGCAGTATCCCTTCTCCAGTCTTCTAACGAAATGAAAAATTCTGAAAAGCTCCGTGCATTGCCTAATATATTCCGGTTTGTAAAGTCCATGCCTTTGTATTTCCCAGCAAGTATTGGGAGCATTCTGGGATCCCCTATATCTAAGTCAGGTCTATGTGTGGCTTAACTGGAAATACTATGGAATTTGGAACAAAAAGCAAATAAATCCTCATTTGGTTAGGGCACAATAGTATTTAAGAAGGATTTATCTATAATGTCCACACCTGACAACTGTAAAACCTGATGACGGCGCTGGTCTTGGTCAGCCCACACTCCATCTTGCTGTAGCAGATGTAATGATTTGCTATAATGTGGGGGTAACCATATCTTAAGTAGCTGGCAAGCAGTTTGATCATCAAGGCTATATTGAGTCACATACTGTACAAAGGTGACCAGATTTACCAACATACGGACACTTGGGTCAAAAGGAGGAATGAGGGCCTTGATCTTTCTGGCATATTTCTTAATGACTGTAATGACCTGAATAGAGGGGACCTGCACATACTGGGCTGGTACTGTTTGGACTTTCTAATCTATCTGAGCACACTGGAATACATTCTGCGCTGCCGGCTTTTGTTGCTGTATTAATGGCTAGGCATGTATTGGGTCTGGATCTTTCCTCCTCCATCCTGTTAGACGGTATCATTACTGTATGTATTGGCACTATGGGATCTTCCAGGATATCTACAATCTCACCATTGCAAAACTCGGTCTTATCTTCACCAGCACAATTATATTTCACAGCCCTGACATTTTCTAACATTAGACACAGGTGGAATCTGTAACTTTTCTAGAGCACATTTATACTGTAACACAAGCTTTGCTAAATTACTATTATAATGGAAAAAAATAAAGTGCACTCTCTAAAAGGATGACTAGTACCATTGGGTCACATCCACATATCTCACACAACAAGATAAATGCGCACATACTGTATATATACAACCTGGGCGCAGCTTACTAGAACGTAAAGGGTGGCTGTAGTTTGGTAAAATCTTCACCTGTTTGTAAAGTGTGTAACACAATTACCATTTATGTAACACAGGAGCATGAAAGCATTTTAGAGAAAATAGAAAAGCTATAGGGGATGTAATGTCATTTTCAGAAGCATTTTCTGGTGTTCAGTCTGCATAAATTTGGGGTAAAAACGTGGTTACGCATAGTATGTTACGTGAATGGCTTGGAGGGAAATTTGAATGTGACCGGTCACCATAACTGGCGCAATCTGCTCCTTTTTGCCTATACAATTTTTGATCATATGTAAAAAGGTGTAATCCTGGAGAAGTCTTTGATCTGTCACATTTTAGTGAATCTGCCCCCATAGCATAAGATGGAAGTGGAGAAGATCTCCTATAATTGTTCAGTTTTGGATAATAACATCATTTTGCTTTAAAGAAATCAGAACGTGGCAATGAATTGCACAACACGGTCTGTTTGCCAAGTACTGGCGTCACTGGAAGAAGAAAACAGGATCCTTGTACCCGGATACAGTCGCGCACATGTAATTAAAGAAATCTGGCACGTAGAAGCGAGAAAACAGAAGAAAAATGGCGACACTTTTATAGTGGAACAGTAAACAAGTTATTCTATAATTCAGTGATCTCCAATTTGCAGTTAAATGCTCAAAACTAGATAATCTACTAGTAATGTCATGAAAATTACAAAATGTAGAGAAAACAAATCACAGTCCACCAGAGAAGGAACTGCCAACCTACTCCAGTATCTTTGGCATGCAAACCTTGTAGAACAGTACAGGCAGAGACCTGACTAAATGTGCTGCAGTCCATCGGGTCACCGAGAGTCAGACACGACTGAAGGACTGAACAACAAATAATAAAATGTTTTCCTGTTACTTGATATATGTCATGGCCACTATTTGTTTTCCCAATGTAGATG
Organism: Discoglossus pictus; assembly: GCA_027410445.1. NCBI lineage: Eukaryota > Metazoa > Chordata > Amphibia > Anura > Alytidae > Discoglossus > Discoglossus pictus. The sequence continues at coordinate 75,816 of JAPZIH010000930.1, forward strand.
TGATGAGTGAGATGTATTTGCAATTATATATATATATTTTAGTGGCCACATTAGAGCCTCTGTGAGTCAGAAAGGGTTAATATGGCAGCAGTTTCATGTTTTTGTGTTGCAATTTAATTGGGTAGTGTGTCTTTAATTTCCAAATCCCAAACCACTGGAGAAGGAACTGACAATCCACTCAGGTATCACCAGCATACAAACCTTGTAAGAAAGCAGTGACAGAGGGTCACAGACAGTCAGACACGACCGAAAGACCAAACAAGAGATATTGGGTACTTCAATGAAACTGTGAGCTATACCATTAAGATCTTCACCTTTAATGCAAGTTATTTTATTCTTTATATATTGATTTCTTAGTTTTGTAGCTTCTTAAAAAACTCATGTATTTTTTCTATCATTTACAGCGTCTTCCTCCATCAGTAATGACGGGTTTATTCGCCAATTCTAACTACTGGTGTTGAATAAAGGAAAATAGGCATTTCTTGGGTTGATACATTTCATTTAGTGGGCATAATAGACCCAGAATAATGAAGGATCTGTGATAGATTGAATTGTTATTACAGTATTCTGTAAAATGGAAAAATAAGAATATATAAAATGAATGAAGTAGCCTTTAAGTTACTGTACAAGTGGGAATTGTCACTAGGTGGTAAGTCATCATCCATCTGTATGGAGGGACAGGATAATACATTCACTCTAACTAGAAAAGCATATACATAGATGGTGGATTATCTTTAATTGCTATATGGTCAAAATATGAGTGAGAAATAAAATAACAAATCCCTATAATCTATCTTTATATCCACTAGTTACGGGATGAGACCGCACTTTGGGCACGAGTACAATGTAATGAGCTTAAGTCCCAACATGATAATTACACACATCGCCCTAAAATAGTCCTAGTAACACAATAAATAATGACTTCCCTGTCCCGGTCATGTTTAGATCTCTATTTGTGTCTATTAGATTTGTACAATAATAATACAGCTTTGCACCTAGTGCAGTAAAATAAATGCAGCCGAGCCGTGGATGTGATGCTTTGTGTTTAATGATTAGAAAGGACAGTGATACAAGAAAAAGTGATCACAACTTGTACGTCGTATGCTCTTGTGATTGGGTTACATAGGAAGGAAAAAGAAGAGAGAATCATCTTAATCTAGAAGAGACACATCGAGACGTCTGAGCTTCTCATCGTCTTCATGTCCAGTGGTGACCGGCCGAGGAGCCTGAGACAAAAAGCAGACGATATTAAGTGATAATCACACGTCACACGAGTCTGGGAAATAAATATAGTCTTTATCCATCTTAATGTGACTCTGTTACTCTATCACAGGATTAACCCTTCATGTAATACAGGAATTAGAGGAATGTATCCAGCAGATACAGTAACAGGTATGGTCACTGAGTTATAGAAACACAACACATGTATCAGTTGGTCAGAAGCTTTACTTGAATGGAATCCACTTGATCTCCATAGACATACATTTTTACTTCTTCTTCTGATGAGTAGGTTGGGGACCATCAAGGGTAAGACCCTGCAAGAAAAGCAATATATTACTCTAGTACAATCTCCAAGTACATACGTGTATGATGTGCGTGTATTACCAAGTACATACGTGTATGATCATGTATTACCAGGGACATATGTGTATGATGTGCATGTATTACCAGGTACATATGTGTAGGATGTGCATGTATTACCAGGTACATATGTGTATGATGTGTGTGTATTACCAGGTTCATATGTGTATGATGTGCGTGTATTTCCAGGTACATATGTGTATGATGTATGTGTATTACCAGATACATACGTGTATGATGTGTGTGTATAACCAGGTAAATACATGTATGATGTGTGTGTATTCCCTGGTACATATGTATGATGTGTGTGTGTGTATTACCAGGTAAATACATGTATTATGTGTGTATTCCTGCTACTTATATGTGTCTGTGTGTATTACCAGGTAAATACATGTATGTTGTGTGAGTATTCCAGGTACATATGTGTGTGTGTGTGTGTATTACCAGGTAAATACATGTATGATGTGTTTGTATTCCTGGTACATATGTGTGATGTGTGTGTGTATTACCAGGTAAATATATGAAAGATGTGTGTGTGTGTTCCTGGTACATATGTGTGTGTGTGTATTACCAGGTAAATACATGTATGATGTGTGTGTATTCCTGGTACATATGTGTGTGTATTACCAGGTAAATATATGTATGATGTGTGTGTATTCCTGGTACATATGTGTGATGTGTGTGTGTGTATTACCAGGTAAATACATGTATAATGTGTGTGTATTCCTGGTACATATGTGTGTGTGTGTATTACCAGGTAAATACATGTATGATGTGTGTGAGTTCCTGGTACATATGTGTGTGTGTGTGTGTATTACCAGGTAAATACATGTATGATGTGTGTGTATTCCTGGTTCATATGTGTGATGTGTGTATTACCAGGTAAATACATGTATAATGTGTGTGTATTCCTGGTACATATGTGTGTGTGTGTATTACCAGGTAAATATATGTATGATGTGTGTGTGTTCCTGGTACATATGTGTGTGTGTGTGTATTACCAGGTAAATACATGTATGATGTGTGTGTATTCCTGGTTCATATGTGTGATGTGTGTATTACCAGGTAAATACATGTATGATGTGTGTGAGTTCCTGGTACATATGTGTGTATTACCAGGTAAATACATATATGATGTGTGTGTATTCCTGGTACATATGTGTGCATGTGTGTGTGTATTACCAGGTAAATACATGTATGATGTGTGTGTATTCCTGGTACATATGTGTGTGTGTATTACCAGGTAAATACATGTATGATGTGTGTGTATTACTGATACATATGTGTGATGTCTGTGTGCATTACCAGGTAAATACATGTATGATGTGTGTGTATTCCTGGTACATATGTGTGTGTGTATTACCAGGTAAATACATGTATGATGTGTGTGTATTCCTGGTACATATGTGTGTGTGTATTACCAGGTAAATACATGTATGATGTGTGTGTATTACTGATACATATGTGTGATGTCTGTGTGCATTACCAGGTAAATACATGTATGATGTGTGTGTACGTAGCCACCACCTTTTTACACAATCTCATGTTTGACAACGCTCAAGGCTAAACTACCTAAACAGCCCTCACAAGACACGTGAATTTCTTACCGATTGAACAAGATCCTTTTTTACTCCACCTTCTAAATCACCAATAAATGAATTCTGAAATACATTGGTAAGAATCAGAGATAAGTACACACGGCACATAAAATATGTCACAGACACGCAATATATCACAGGACCTCTATCCTGTCCCACCAAGAGCAGATACGTGTCTTATGTACGCCTTATTAATACAAATCATTTATAGTAACAATAGTCAATATTACAATTGTCCCCAACATAATAATGTCATTAAGGGCAGGTTGGGTACCTTGGTAGAGACAGGTATAAAGGGCTTTAAGAACAATCACATCTGATAGGACGATAAACAATCACTGATATGCTGACTCAACAGGAAAATCCAGCAAGCTTAGTTTTCATATTATTTGCCATCATCTCTTACATAAATTCACTGATCTATTTCATTGCATCAGCTTCAGAAAGTAAATAGTATTAATGTTGTAAATAATGTTATTGCTGATGTGTCTTTAAGCTTTTCTCCACCACTTGTGCTGTAGAATTGGATGCTGCATTTTGATGGTATTAAATGCCATATTGGCACATTCGCTGTTTGATCATCACTGCTTTGTATATAAGGAGGAGTAATGTTTGCTGACATGGATGGCGTGCGCCAATACACTGCTTGGGACCCTGGGCCTTAATGTTCAGAGGTCAGTCTGTCACACTATGTATTGTACATTAAATATAGAAACTCTTCATATGAAAATAAATAAATGTCACTTTACCACTAGATTAAGGAGAGCTTGGACATGGCCAGATACGACTGGCTGGAGACTTTGACCATACGTAGTGGTGAGACCTGTCCAATCTCCAGTGTGAAAAAACAGGGAATAGTAATTTATAACATGGAGTGAACATCCCACCAGCAATGTACATACAGTGTGTACCCAACTATACCCATATATACCCATGTATACTTATATATACCCATGTATACCCAGGTATACTCATATATACCCATGTATACTCATATATACCCATGCATAACCATATATACCCAGGTATACTCACATATACCCATATATACCAAGGTATACCTATTGTGAGAATGTAAGGAGAAATCAGGGGCAAATCATAGAGGACCGGTACATAAGCCATAGGCTGTACCGCTCCTTGTGTCCAGCTCTCAAAGAGTTAAGGCACTTGACTCCTCCTGGTCCAGTGCTACACAACAAAAACCCCAGGAAGTCCCAGTAAGGGAGAGGGGTGTGGGCTGCTGGAGAAAATTGCTAATTAGGCTCTGACCTGGGAGCTGGGAGAGCTAAAGCCAGAAGCTGAGGCCTAGCAAGAAGACCTGCTGTGTACCAGAGCCTGAGAGAGAGACCACTATATTCCAGAGTGGGTTCACAGAAAAGACTTCTGTGGTATCGGAGATTTTCCACTGAGCAAGGATTAACTAAAGACCCCATCCCTAAGAAGCTGAATGCAACAAGGGATAAAAAGGTTGGTGACAGATACATGTTTTCACCATATGAGGATAAGAAGCACAAAGGCCCCAGGGAGTAGAGTGCGTTGAGAAAAAGTAATAGTCCCTCATCCCCAGAGGGTGAAAAGGGTCCCTGGGGCGAAGCATAAGGGAGAGAAGGGTGGGCCCTATGCTTCACCCACCATAGATAGAAGCTGTAGAGGAAAAGGCATTTTCAACCAAATAAGAGACTGTTTGTTTCCTAGCCACAAGCTGGCCTTTTCAACCAAATAAGAGACTGTTTGTTTTCTAGCCACCAGCTGGCATTTTCAACCAGATAAGAGACTGTTCGTATCCTGGCCACTAGGTGGCACTCTCACCAGTCTCAAGGACTAATCGTATACTGGCCCCAAGGGGGCAGTCTCCCCAGCTTAAAGGACTGTTGACAAGCTGGCCACAAGGGGGCAGTTCCCAAGTTCAAGGACTGTTTACAAGCTGACCACCAGGTGGCAGACTTCCCATGTTTAAAGGACTGTCTCAACCTGGCCACAAGTTGGCATTCTCCCACCTCACGGAGAAGTAGCTATTTATTTTTTCGTTATATTAAGCAGAGCTACGGCTACCGCTGTAATTTTTCTTTCTGTAAATAAACCGATTTGCTGCACTTCCAAGAAGGTATCAGCCTTTGATTTAAAAACCCACCGCTATACGCGGCCATCCTGATCACACTGGTGTCATTTGTGGGATTGAAAAGTGTCTGTATTGAAGAAGACAGCCCACCGTACAGCAGAGAAACTTATTTATTGTCATTCGAGAGAATTGCAATGCGTGAGGCTTGGCCTCAAGCCCAGTGGACCGAAATTCTTGCTCCTTTCCTTATTGGCAATGCCCAGCAAGCGTATTATGATCTCCCGGCTGACAAGGCCTCAGACTATACCGTACTTAGTAGGGAGATCCTAGCCCGCGAAGGGATAAACCCTGCCGTGAGGGCCCAAAGATATCATCAGTGGAGTTATATCCGCCAACAACCAGCCAGGCAACAACTATATAAACTCCTCCATATCACCAGGAAATGGTTATGCCCTGAGGTGAAGTCTCCTGCACAAATCGTGGAAACCCTAGTCCTGGATCGCTATTGGAGGGCCATGCCCAAAGAGATGAGAGATTGGGTTGGGCAAGGGGGCCCTACAACCATGGAGGAAATGATTGATTGGTCAGAACGTTATCAAGCCTGTAGAGAAGTGTCTGAGAGTCCCAGGCTAGTTATACCTCCGGAAGAGAGAAGAGTCCGTTCTGAGAGAAGGAGGCCTGCGGATAGAGACACTGGCAGTTTCAGGGGACCCCCAACCAATGTCTAAAGGCCCAATAAGAGGGAACCTAGAAGACAGAGAGGTGAAGAAAGACCCTCATACAGCCCAATAGGACGACCAAGTACATTTGAAAGCCGGTACAAGTGTTTTCATTGCGGAGAACCTGGTCATATAGCCGCGCAATGCCCTAATCCTGAGGAACCAATGCAATGTGAGCTCGGACTTAAAAAACCTAGTTGTGACTTAATAACCCTTGTAGGACTAACAGAGACAGTACACCAATTTACAACGGAAGTCCTACTTAACGGGAAGAGGGTCCTGGGCTTGATAGGCTCTGGGAGTGCAGTCACTTTAATATCCGGAAAAACCCGGGTCCCCCTCAGTACCAGAACTGGGAAGAAAATGGGCATCGCTTGTGTACATGGCACAGTCATGACGTACCCCACCCAGACGTTTCACCTAGAGGTACAAGGGATCAAAGCAAAAATGACAGGCCCCGTGGTTCCTAGACTCCCATATCCTGTAGTCTTGGGACGAGACTCTCCTGTCTTCGACAATCTGCTACAGATGAAACCCCCGCAGATTCAGGAGAACAGACAGGATATACAGGTCAGCTCCATGGGACAACTTGGGGAAATATTCCCCTTCGAGGATCCTGACCTGTTCTCTTCCCGACCAAAAAACAAGAAATCGAGAAAAGAAAGAAGAAAACTGAAAAGATTGGGAGCCGAGTGTATAAACACACAGATCCAAGGGGAAGTGCTAGCAGCCTCTCCGGACAGACCCAATGAAGGAACAGAAAGGGAAATTACGACGGATGACCCAAGCCTCCCCGGGGGTGAAAACCCCATGGTAGAAGAAATTCCCCGAATAGGGAATACTGAAAATTTTGGCCGAAGCCAAGCAAATGACCACCTGCTAATGAGTATACGAGAAAAGGCCGCCGAGGTAAATGGCAACCCGGTACCTGGAAGAGAACATCCTTCAGGACCATACTTCATAATCCGTAATGACCTCCTCTACCGAGTTGTAAAGACTGCTGGGGTGGTTGTGGAGCAGCTGCTTATACCCCAGAATTTCCGAAGGAAGGTCCTGGATTTGGCCCACAGCCAACTCCTGGGGGGTCACCTTGGTGTAGACAAAACCATGGATCGTATCTTAAAAATATTTTATTGGCCTGGAATATTCGAGGAGGTAAGAAGATATTGCTTGTCGTGTCCTGACTGCCAACTGACCAGCCCAAAACCCAGCCTAAGGGCTCCGCTGGTACCACTACCTATCATAGACGAACCCTTTCAAAGAATTGCAATGGACCTAGTAGGACCACTTGAGAAAACCTCCAGGGGTCACCAATACATCCTGGTAATCTTAGATTACGCGACCCGGTACCCCGAAGCTTTCCCGCTACGCACAGCAAGCTCGAAGAGCGTGGCCAAAGAACTCTTTCTCTTATTCTCTAGAGTAGGCATCCCGGAAGAAATTCTCACCGACCAAGGCACTCCCTTTGTCTCTAAACTCATGGCTGACTTATGCAAACTGCAGCAAATCGGAGCTCTGCGGACCTCAGTCTATCATCCCCAAACAGACGGACTGGTCGAAAGATTCAACCGCACCTTAAAAAGTATGATACGGAAGGTCGTTGATCGGGACGGGAAAAATTGGGATTTGCTGCATCCCTGCCTTCTATTCGCCATACGAGAAGTACCTCAGGCCTCCACCGGGTTTTCACCCTTCCAGCTCCTGTATGGACGCCATCCTAGGGGACTCCTAGACACGGTCCGAGAGGAATGGGAAGAGCAAAGAGTGCCAGGGCAGAATATCATTGAATATGTCCAAAGCCTAAAAGAAAGAATGACCCAAGTCAGAACCTTAGTCCGGGAAAACATGGAACTGGCCCAGGCTCAACAGAAGACATATTATGACCGCATCGCTCAAGTTCGGAAGTTCCAAACAGGTGATCGGGTAATGGTGTTAGTCCCTACCGCTGAGAGCAAGCTACTGGCACGATGGTAGGGGCCCTATGAAGTCATAGAAGCCATTGGAGATGTGAATTACAAAATCAAGCAGCCTGATCGCCGGAAGCCCGAACAGATTTACCATATAAATTTATTAAAGGCCTGGAGAGAGAGAGAAGTCGAAGTAAGTTTTGCCTCCCCTGTTTCTGAGTTAGAGGAACCTGTTACCGAGATACCTATCTCCGCCAAATTGTCTCCTTTACAGAAGGCCGAAGTGTTACAGATGGTTACCCGAAATCGGGACGTTTTTTCAGTGTATCCAGGGAGGACCACGGTGGTTTGCCATGACATCATTACAGCACCCGGCGCTAAAGTAAGGATTAAACCATATCGGATACCAGAAGCAAAAAGGGAAGAGATAAGAAAGGAAGCACAGAAGATGCTGCTAGCTGGAATTATTGAAGAGTCATCCAGTGATTGGTGCAGTCCCATCGTCCTCATACCCAAGCCTGATGGGAGCACACGGTTTTGTAGTGATTTCAGGAAATTAAATGCCGTTTCCCAATGGGATGCTTACCCACTACCCCGGATCGATGAGTTAGTGGATAACTTAGGCAAGGCTCGATTTTTGTCCACGTTGGATCTCACGAAAGGCTACTGGCAGGTTCCCCTAGCCAAGTCTGCCAAGGAGAAGACAGCGTTCTGTACTCCGGAGGGACTGTTCCACTATAACGTGATGCCGTTTGGGTTGCATGGAGCCCCGGCCACCTTCCAACGTTTAATGGACAAACTTCTGCGACCCCACAGGGGCTACGCAGCAGCGTACTTAGATGACATTGTCATATATACCCCTGATTGGGATACCCACGTGGAAAAACTCGAAAGAGTCCTCAAAACCCTTCAGCAGGCGGGGCTTACAGTCAATCCGGCTAAGTGCAATCTTGGGAAAACAGAGGTAAAGTACCTCGGGTATGTTGTAGGTCGTGGATTGGTTCGTTCTCAATTGAATAAAGTTGAAGCCATTCGGGACTGGCCGAAACCTCTACGGAAGAGGCATATACAAGCTTTTTTGGGTCTGATCGGTTACTACCGAAGATTCATCCCAGACTTTGCTACCCTGGCAGCCCCCTTAACTGACCTTACCAAGGCTAAACTCCCAGAGGCGGTGAGATGGAACCCAGAGGCTGATGCAGCTTTTGATACTCTTCGGTCAGTACTATGTCAGGAGCCAGTCTTAATAGCACCAGATTTCGACCAACGATTTTTGCTGCAAACTGACGCCTCTGAGGTAGGGTTGGGGGCTGTATTATCCCAGGTGCTGGATGGAGAGGAACACCCGGAAATTGCTACCAAGAGAACGAAAGTACTCCGTAGTGGAAAAGGAGTGCTTAGCAGTAAAGTGGGCCGTGGATACCCTACGTTACTACCTCTTGGGAAGGCGCTTCACTTTGGTCTCGGACCACACTCCCCTACAGTGGCTGCACCAGAATAAAGGAACAAATGCCAGAGTAATGAGATGGTCCTTATCCCTGCAGCCTTTAAGTTTCGACTTAATTCATAGGGCAGGAACTCTCCAGGGCAACGCTGATGCCCTTTCCCGGATCCACTGCCTCTCGGCGGACGCTCACCTCCCTGTCGTTGAGCTGAGGGGGGGGGATGTGTGAGAATGTAAGGAGAAATCAGGGGCAAATCATAGAGGACCGGTACATAAGCCATAGGCTGTACCGCTCCTTGTGTCCAGCTCTCAAAGAGTTAAGGCACTTGACTCCTCCTGGTCCAGTGCTACACAACAAAAACCCCAGGAAGTCCCAGTAAGGGAGAGGGGTGTGGGCTGCTGGAGAAAATTGCTAATTAGGCTCTGACCTGGGAGCTGGGAGAGCTAAAGCCAGAAGCTGAGGCCTAGCAAGAAGACCTGCTGTGTACCAGAGCCTGAGAGAGAGACCACTATATTCCAGAGTGGGTTCACAGAAAAGACTTCTGTGGTATCAGAGATTTTCCACTGAGCAAGGATTAACTAAAGACCCCATCCCTAAGAAGCTGAATGCAACAAGGGATAAAAAGGTTGGTGACAGATACATGTTTTCACCATATGAGGATAAGAAGCACAAAGGCCCCAGGGAGTAGAGTGCGTTGAGAAAAAGTAATAGTCCCTCATCCCCAGAGGGTGACAAGGGTCCCTGGGGCGAAGCATAAGGGAGAGAAGGGTGGGCCCTATGCTTCACCCACCATAGATAGAAGCTGTAGAGGAAAAGGCATTTTCAACCAAATAAGAGACTGTTTGTTTCCTAGCCACAAGCTGGCCTTTTCAACCAAATAAGAGACTGTTTGTTTTCTAGCCACCAGCTGGCATTTTCAACCAGATAAGAGACTGTTCGTATCCTGGCCACTAGGTGGCACTCTCACCAGTCTCAAGGACTAATCGTATACTGGCCCCAAGGGGGCAGTCTCCCCAGCTTAAAGGACTGTTGACAAGCTGGCCACAAGGGGGCAGTTCCCAAGTTCAAGGACTGTTTACAAGCTGACCACCAGGTGGCAGACTTCCCAAGTTTAAAGGACTGTCTCAACCTGGCCACAAGTTGGCATTCTCCCACCTCACGGAGAAGTAGCTATTTATTTTTTCGTTATATTAAGCAGAGCTACGGCTACCGCTGTTATTTTTCTTTCTGTAAATAAACCGATTTGCTGCACTTCCAAGAAGGTATCAGCCTTTGATTTAAAAACCCACCGCTATACGCGGCCATCCTGATCACACTATGTATATCCTTGTATACACATATATAACAAGGTATACTCATATATACCCATATATACCAAGCTATACCCGTGTATATCCTTGTATATTCATATATACCCAAGTATACTCATATATACCCAGGTATACTCATATATACCGATATGAACCAAGCTATACCCATGTATATCCTGGTATATTCATATATACCCACGTATACTCATCTATACACATCTATATCCATGTATACCAATGTATATCCTTGTATACTCATGTTTAACCCTATATACCCATGTATAACCATGTATTATTATTATCATTTGTATTATTTCTTATTTGTTAAGCACCGACATATTCCATATCACTACACATGGGTTGTGATGAAGGCAAAACAATATTAACACATTTAAAAAAATGGAGGGCCGTGTCTTTGAGGTTAGAATCCAGTGTCCATAGAAATTCCACCAGAGCACCATGCAAGATTGAAAACGACTTACAATCTATAGCCATCTATACCCATGTATATCGTTGTATAACCCTGTAAACCCATGTATACCCATCTATAACCATCTATAGCCATCTATATTCATGTATACCCATCTATAGCCATCTATCGACATCTATAGACATGAATACCATCTAAACCCACATAGACCCATCTGCTTGTTTTGTTTATAAACCTCAAGTTTAATCTTATGGACAAGAGCATTAGAGAAGCCAACACTGTACTGTCCAAAGAGGGTAATTGGATATTACAGCTGCATTACCACCTTTGTTTCAAGGGGTCCCCAACAATAGACTCCTGTCCCCCAATATATATTACCCCAAACACAAGGTCAGTGCAAGAAGTCCTGAGATCGGGACTTAAACAATCCAGTTTTCCATTAGTCCTGTTACACATTACAAGGATATAAATAGAGTCGCTTTATGTGTGTCGCCACATGGTGGCAAACCTCGCTGCCAAGTGCCAGACCTCATTATAAAAGGAAGTAAATATGATTCCAACTCCTGGACAGCCTGGCATCCTATTGGCCCCAAGCTGTTGTTTTCTTACCTCAAATTCCTTCCTGATAAGATCTTTTTGCTCATCATCCACGTTCTGAAGGGAAAGTAAGAAATCATTTTAGTGACAATGAAACAATAAAATATAACTTTCCATGTGCGGCGAGTTCATGTCCGAGGTACAAAAGGGTCCAGTTTGGTGTCTACGTCATGCAAGATGATACCCAGGGACAGAGCTACCGCCGGTGCAAAAGGTGCAATGCACCGGGGCCCTCTATTCACTGGTTTCACCACTGATGTAACATTAATGTTATGAAAACTGTTATTAAAATCTGCTTTCAAATACATTTTACTACAGAAAAAAACATTTGTTGTTTGTATAGTTCATGATACAAGAAGTCAAATAGGGAGAGATAGAGAGAGAGTGTGTGGATGGATATGTAAATGATGGGTGGATAGATTGATATATAGATAGATAGATAGACAGATAGTTACATAGATAGATAGATAGACAGACAGACAGACAGACAGACAGACAGACAGATAGATAGATAGATAGATAGATAGATAGATAGATAGATAGATATTGATACAATTAGTATTAATAGTATTAAAAAATTTCTTACCATTTCATCCAAAGGCTCATCTAGAATGCACCCCAATTGTTTCAGAATACGAATCTACAATAAAATATTAATAATACCAGAATTCATACAATTTTGTACATAAAGGTTTATTTTATCTTCATGTGTTTTGTTTTATTTTAAATATAAAGGATGTATTATTTTATAGTGTGGCTCTATATGCATCATTAATGTTATGTGTGGGTATTAATATGTTATATATTAGTAGATGATACTCTGTATTCGTGTATACTCACACATTGTATGTATCAGTAGATGATACTCTGTATTAGTGTATACTCACACATTGTATGTATCAGTAGATGATACTCTGTATTAGTGTATACTCACACATTGTATGTATCAGTAGATGATACTCTGTATTAGTGTATACTCACACATTGTATGTATCAGTAGATGATACTCTGTATTAGTGTATACTCACACATTGTATGTATCAGTAGATGATACTCTGTATTAGTATATAGTGACACACCAAATATATTAGTAAGTGATTCTCTGTATTAGTATATAGTGACACACTGTGTATATCAGTAGGTGATACTCAGTATTAATCTATATTACTCCCAGGAAAGCCCCATGTACACACTGTGTAAGCTCCCAATGTCATGCTCTCTCACCCATGACCCCCGACCTCTCTAGGGTCACTATCAGGCGCAGTCTCCTCTGCTCCTTTAGGCTCAGCCCAGATGGATCTTTTTCACACAGGACAGAGGGACTCACCAGTAAATCTCTCAAACTGTTCATGACTCCGGTCACATCCTCCAAGATTTGGTCATCGGATTTGTTACTATCAGGTTTCTAAGAGAAAAACATCCAATGAGAATAAGTAGATTCCAATAGATCCCTAATGGGAACAAGTAGATCCCCAAAAGATCTGAATATTTAGGGACCATTTTATTTATTTGGGGTTTACAATTTAAAACATTTTCTCAGAACAATGTTTCATAAGATTAACGGCAGTAATAATATTACCCAAGCTGCGTTACATGAGGTGAGAAGTTTTAAATATTAAACTGACCGCATTAGTAACAGGTTTAGTATCAAGGCCAAGGTTGTGAAGAGATAAGGCTGAAAAAAACAGAAAGACAGGTATCAGAGCAATATTATTCATAGATTGTATTAGGTGTACAGGACGGGAAATACATTTATATCTATGTATCTATCTATTTATCTATTTATCTATACAATGCACAACATACAAATGGTGAATATTATTATATTAATATAGTTTTATTCATTAATCTCCTGGTATTAGTTTAATACAAATCACTTTTCTACTCTATAACTTTATATATTGATAATGAGGACAAAACAACTTATTCTCCTGAAATGCAAATGTAAAATAAATGACACAGTGTGATGTAAAGAGATACACAAGGATTATACAGTCATAATGGCGGGTAGCATAGAAACATAGATGTGACAGCAGACAAGAACATAAAAGGCCTATCTAGTCTACACCAAACTAACTTCTTACTTAATGGCCCTCTGGATGGAGCAATCTGACCTCTATGGTGCAAAGGTCAGTAATAATATCTTACCACTGCCAGCGAGACCCAGAAGAAGAAATGTGATCGCGATCTTCATGGTTGGAGTATTTGGTCACCAAGTCTAAGACTTCTTTGGGACAGAATGATGTCTGCCCTCTAACCAAGGGTAGTAATTATAGGGAAAAGGAGGGATTATCTACGTCACAGACATGGCAGAGATTTCATTGTCAGTTACATAATTTCTCTTAATGAACTTGGCAGAGATATATAATATTTGCGTTACATACGAAAGTCAAACATTAATGTCCTGAGATGCTCCACCTAAAGTAAACAGTCATTTCTAATTAAAGATTATTGGCACACAATGTACATATTTTCTGTAAGGAAACCTGACCTCAAAATACCTAAGAGTGGGATCCTATAATAGACCGTCTTCTTTCTCAGTCATAATGTATATGGCCCACTTTGAGGGCTGGATTAACACCTTTAGAGGCCCTAAACACTTAAAAGATTTTGGTGCCTCCATATCGCTAATTCAAAATATAAACAATAATAAAGCCCTGGTGTTCAAGCCTGTAACCCGCAAATGGAGGCAAAACTATTACGGCCCGTAAATAGGACCCGCAGAGGGTTTAAACACTGTAAAAGACAATATGACACACCGGTCGACTTTAAAACATAGGGAAAGCATGGAGAGGCATTACAATTAATTGCACAATAACCCCCAATAAAAAATGGACTTTAAAAATAGTTTTTTATCATATGTTGGAATGGTCATGTGAGACGCCATGCTGCAATACGCAGAAAGCAATTAAAGACACACTACCCAATTAAATTGCAACAGAAAAACATGAACCTGATGCCATATTAACCCTTTCTCACTCACAGAGGCTCTAATGTGGCCACTAAAATATATGTATATAATTGCAAATACATCTCAATCATCACATCTACATTGGGAAAACAAATAGTGGCCATATTTCACCGCTACATGACATATATCAAGTAACAGGAAAACATTTTATTATTTGTTGTTCAGTCCTTCAGTCGTGTTTGACTCTCTGTGACCCTATGGACTGCAGCACATTTAGCCAGGTCTCTGCCTATGCTGTTCTACAAGGTTTAATACTCTTAGCTCTCCTGGGGGAGCAATAAACTATCCAGGGCCCAGTTCTACAATACTGCTTGTTTATACATGTTGGTCAGCCCAGGATAAGAGTTAATAAATCTCTCTACTGCTGCCATTAAACATGGAGCAGTAAATAGATAAATAATAAACCTGAACAATAAACATTATATAAAGAATTATTTTTAGGCCACAATACTCACAGGCCATGCTCTTTGGGAATAAGGGGCACCGGATCAGAACCTGAGCCCTAACATTACACAGGCTTTTAGGGTCATAACAAAAAAGTACGTGATAGAACAAAATAGTCCATGAGTTCGGGCGGTGACAGCTCGGTCTTGGGTCATATAGGTCTTTGCTGGTGGGATTCAGGGGAGTCTTTTCCCCCATAAGTCAGTCATGACATGCCTCTTCATTACTTTCTCGGCAGCCACCTTGGTCTAGATATGCCTAGAGTCTTAAAGCAGTTTACTGTGCCCAAAGGAGTTCCTAGGATCAATAATTATCTGCAATCATCTCTCATTAAGGTCAGAAAAGTTGATTAAAAGGTTGAAATTACAAATTTCAATTATTATTTTACTGATGGAATATGCTATTCTATACTTATTAACGCGTCTCGTATTTTTGTTTCGTAGCTCCGTAAATTTTGCGAGGTCCGCAGTTGCTGGCAATGAGCGCCCGCATCGTTAGCAACAGCCAGCATGCTCACAACTATATATGTGATAGTTTATTTATAACGCACAAACATATTCCGTAGCGCTATATATAAGTTAATTTACCTTAGAATCCGGTCCATAGTGCTTTCCACAAAGCGCCATGCAAGATTGAAACTCTCAGATGTACAATCTAAAGGATATCTAAGTTTCCCTGTTTCCCGGCCTCTAATCTAACACCTGCTGCTTATATCAGACACACACATTACATGGAGTCATTCTATGCACATACAGATTTATTTTATTTAGAAATATAGCTTGTTTTTCCACACCCCCAGAGTTGCTTGCATAGGCACAGTGTACCTACCAATAGAAACACTGCATTAGGGCACAGATTTTAACTCTTCAAGGCAGCAACAGCTCAATGCAGAGATCTTACACAGCAGTATCTGACTCCTCCTGCTTCCTGCTGTAGAGGACTACGCATCCCATGATTCCTTACTGCAGAAGCTGCTCTCACAATGTATTAAAATGTATTAGCTGCCTGTGATTGGCCAAATGAATTATGTGTGTTATGCTAATTCAAGCTTGGATATGCAGGGTGTTAACGCTGAAAAGTAACAGCTTGGAAACTAAAGAGATTTAGCAAACATCAGGTTGATTTTGTTAATGTCTATTTTGGTATTTTTGCATGCAAAAAGATGCCTTTAATACTTGCTGCTCCTATTTAAATTACAACAGCCCCATATATGATAGGATATACGTTTAACAAATAAGATTACACAAATTTCAATTACAGGTGTATTTCTTTTGTAGTGATTTTTTTGTATAATTTTAGAAATGATGTGGGTCCTCATGAATACTCATGGGGATGGTTAGGGGCCATGCAGGTCCAGTATGGCCCTGCGTTGAGTTACAAAAGGTTACATGGGGGTCTTTTCGGACCCCCATGGTATGGGGTTAGCATTATGTATCATGGGGGTCTATCGAGTACCCCATGTGGTAAAGGAGATAGTAGCAAGTGCCAGAGGGGCTTGTTAACTGCCACACTGGTATGGGGGTTAATATTAGGTGCCATGTGGGGACCATAGGCATCCCCATGGTTTAAGTTAAACTAAGAAATTGCCGTCAAAAATGACAGGATTAAAATGTTTATGGCTGGCAATGCTGTTTGCCACACAATGTGAGGCATTTGGTCCTCTGAGCAACTTTGGCGCTCATTGCGAGCCTCTCCCCCCGTGTACCTCAACTTTCGTGCTTTGCAGTGATTACCTTCGGCGCTCATTGCGAGCCACGTCTTCAGCGCTCATCACGGGGCCCGCAATGAGTGCATTTGGGGCTAATTGCGACCCTTTCCTCCCAACTACTTTTCGTTAACCTGGCAGTTTTGTGCTTGGGAATGCCATGTTATTCTTTGCGCCATCTCCCCCCAGTCCCTGTGTGCGTTTTCTCTACATTTTGTAATTTTCATGACACTACTATTAGATTTTTTAGTTTTGAGCATTTAACTGCACTTTTAGCAAATTGGAGATCACTGAATTATAGAATAAGGCCTGTTTACTGTTCCCACCATAAAAGTCTCTGCAATTTACTTCTAATGTTTTCTCGCTTCTACGTGCCAGATTTCTTTAATTACATGTGTGGGAGTGTATCCGGGTGTAAGGATCCTGTTTTCTACTTCCACTGACGCCAGTACTTGGCAAACAGACACTGTTGTGCAATTCAGCGCCACGTTCTGATTTCTTTAAAGCAAAATGTTGTTATTATCCAAAACTGAACAATTATAGGAGATCTTCTCCACTTCCATCTTATGCTATGGGGCAGATTCACTAAAATGTGACAGATCAAAGACTTCTCCAGGATTACACCTTTTTACATATGATCAAAAATAGTATAGGCAAAAAGGAGCAGATTGCGCCAGTTATGGTGACCGGTCACATTTAAATTTCCCTCCAAGCCATTCACGTAACATACTATGCGTAAGCGCGTTTTTACCCCAAACTTATGCAGACTGAACACCAGAAAATGCTTCTGAAAATGACATTACATCCCCTTTAGCTTTTCTATTTTCTACGCCATATAACACCAGCTGGGACCGCTCTCATATTTTATAGTTTGGTGTCACAGGGTGATTCACTTTGGGCTCTGTGCTGTGATGAAGTGGTCACTGGGAAGTGCTAGTACACTCGGCCACCAAGCACTGTGTAGATGGGAGAAGCTCCAGCCTAAAGATGAAGGAAAAACAACTATTTGCAGGATGACTTATCTTACAAAAGATCAACTTTTTGTAAATACAAGAAACTGAAAACATGTTTATGCTGATATTTAGTTCTTAATAGCTATAAAAGCAGAACAATTACTGAGTCCTTTATATTTAGGATCAGACAGCCTCCATTTTGGAATCATTCTGTAGCTGCATTCGTGGAGAGAGGAGATATATTCTACTTGCTCTTGATTTAATAGGGAAATAGATAGCCAGACTGTGTATTTAGCTTTAACTACACACCTGAAGGACTCCTTTGATATCTGCTGCAAGGACAGCAACCCCAAAAGCACTTTTTAGGGCTAGAACATCATTTATTTTATTTTATTATTTTTTTCTTCTGATTTAATAGGGAAATAGATAGCCAGGCTGTGTATTTAGCTTTAACTACACAGCTGAAGGACTCCTTTGATATCTGCTGCAAGGACAGCAACCCCAAAACCCCTTTTTAGGGCTAGAACATCATTTATTTTATTTTATAATTTTTTATGCTGATTTAATAGGGAAATAGATAGCCAGGCTGTGTATTTAGCTTTAACTACACACCTGAAGGACTCCTTTGATATCTGCTGCAAGGACAGCAACCCAAAAAGCCCTTTTTATTTTATCTTATTACTTTTTTCTGTGTAATCGAATTGCATATGACAGCCTGCTAGCGTGTGTGTGAGGCCTATTGCATCTAGTCTGCCAACTTTTGCCAGTGCGCAGTGACACTCATATCTAGTGCCACCGTAGTGTGCAGTGAAATAAAACAACCCTTTTTTTACTTTTATCGATTGAATATCAGTAGCCTGCCTAAAGGCGTGTGTGTGAGGCCTATTGCATCTAGTCTGCCAACTTTTGCCAGTGCGCAGTGACACTCATATCTAGTGCCACCGTACTGTGCAGTGAAATAAAACAACCCTTTTTTTACTGTAATCGATTGAATATCAGTAGCCAAGTGTGTGTGAGGCCTATTGCATCTAGTCTGCCAACTTTTGCCAGTGCACAGTGACACTCATATCTAGTGCAACCATAGTGTGCAGTGAAATAAAACGACCCATTTTTTTACTGTAATCGATTATATATCAGTAGCCTGCCTACAGGCGTGTGTGTGAGGCCTATTGCCTCTAGTCTGCCAACTTTTGCCAGTGCACAGTGACACTCATATCTAGTGCAACCGTAGTGTGTAGTGAAATAAAACAACCCTTTTTTTACTTTTATCGATTGAATATCAGTAGCCTGCCTAAAGGCGTGTGTGTGAGGCCTATTGCATCTAGTTTGCCAACTTTTGCCAGTGCGCAGTGACACTCATACCTAGTGCCACCGTAGTGTGCAGTGAAATAAAACAACCCTTTTTTTACTGTAATCGATTGAATATCAGTAGCCTGCCTAAAGGCGTGTGTGTGAGGCCTATTGCGTCTAGTCTGCCAACTTTTGCCAATGCGCAGTGACACTCATATCTAGTGCCACCGTAGTGTGCAGTGAAATAAAACAACCCTTTTTTTACTGTAATCGATTGAATATCAGTAGCCTGCCTAAAGGCGTGTGTGTGAGGCCTATTGCGTCTAGTCTGCCAACTTTTGCCAGTGCGCAGTGACACCCATATCTAGTGCAAACGTAGTGTGCAGTGAAATAAAACAACCCTTTTTTTACTGTAAACGATTGAATATCAGTAGCCTGCCTACAGGCATTAGTGTGAGGCCTATTGCGTCTAGTCTGCCAACTTTTGAAGGTGCGCAGTGACACTCATATCTAGTGCCACCGTAGTGTGCAGTGAAATAAAACAACCCTTTTTTTACTGTAATCGATTGAATATCAGTAGCCTGCCTAAAGGCGTGTGTGTGAGGCCTATTGCATCTAGTCTGCCAACTTTTGACAGTGCACAGTGACACTCATATCTAGTGCAACCGTAGTGTGCAGTGAAATAAAACAACCCTTTTTTTACTTTTATCGATTGAATATCAGTAGCCTGCCTAAAGGCGTGTGTGTGAGGCCTATTGCATCTAGTTTGCCAACTTTTGCCAGTGCGCAGTGACACTCATACCTAGTGCCACCGTAGTGTGCAGTGAAATAAAACAACCCTTTTTTTTACTGTAATCGATTGAATATCAGTAGCCAAGTGTGTGTGAGGCCTATTGCATCTAGTCTGCCAACTTTTGCCAGTGCGCAGTGACACTCATATCTAGTGCAACCGTAGTGTGCAGTGAAATAAAACAACCCTTTTTTTACTGTAATCGATTGAATATCAGTAGCCAGCCTAAAGGCGTGTGTGTGAGGCCTATTGCATCTAGTCTGCCAACTTTTGCCAGTGCGCAGTGACACTCATATCTAGTGCCACCGTAGTGTGCAGTGAAATAAAACAACCCTTTTTTTACTGTAATCGATTGAATATCAGTAGCCTGCCTAAAGGCGTGTGTGTGAGGCCTATTGCATCTAGTCTGCCAACTTTTGCCAGTGCGCAGTGACACTCATATCTAGTGCCACTGTAGTGTGCAGTGAAATAAAACAACCCTTTTTTTACTGTAATCGATTGAATATCAGTAGCCTGCCTAAAGGCGTGTGTGTGAGGCCTATTGCATCTAGTCTGCCAACTTTTGCCAGTGCGCAGTGACACTCATATCTAGTGCAACCGTAGTGTGCAGTGAAATAAAACAACACTTTTTTTTACTGTAATCTATTGAAAATCAATAGCCTGCCTACAGGCGTGTGTGTTAGGCCTTTTGCAACTTGTCTGCCAACTTTTGCCAGTGCACAGTGACACTCATATCTAGTGCAACCGTAGTGTGCAGTGAAATATAACAACCCTTTTTTTACTTTATTCGATTGAATATCAGTAGCCTGCCTAAAGGCGTGTGTGTGAGGCCTATTGCATCTAGTCTGCCAACTTTTGCCAGTGCGCAGTGACACACATATCTAGTTCCACCGTAGTGTGCAGTGAAATAAAACAACCCTTTTTTTACTGTAATCGATTGAATATCAGTAGCCTGCCTAAAGGCGTGTGTGTGAGGCCTATTGCGTCTAGTCTGCCAACTTTTGCCAATGCGCAGTGACACTCATATCTAGTGCCACCGTAGTGTGCAGTGAAATAAAACAACCCTTTTTTTACTGTAATCGATTGAATATCAGTAGCCTGCCTAAAGGCGTGTGTGTGAGGCCTATTGCGTCTAGTCTGCCAACTTTTGCCAGTGCGCAGTGACACTCATATCTAGTGCAACCGTAGTGTGCAGTGAAATAAAACAACCCTTTTTTTACTGTAAACGATTGAATATCAGTAGCCTGCCTACAGGCATTAGTGTGAGGCCTATTGCATCTAGTCTGCCAACTTTTGCCAATGCGCAGTGACACTCATATCTAGTGCAACTGTAGTGTGCAGTGAAATAAAACAACCCTTTTTTTACGGTAATCGATTGAATATCAGTAGCCTTCCTAAATGCGTGTGTGTGAGGCCTATTGCATCTAGTTTGCCAACTGTTGCCAGTTCGCAGTGACACTCATATCTAGTGCAACCGTAGTGTGCAGTGAAATAAAACAACCCTTTTTTGACTGTAATCGATTGAATATCAGTAGCCTGGCTACTCGCGTGTGTGTGAAGCCTATTGCATCTAGTCTGCCAACTTTTGCCAGTGCACAGTGACACTCATATCTAGTGCAACCGTAGCGTGCAGTGAAATAAAACAACCGTTTTTTGACTGTAATCGATTAAATATCAGTAGCCTGCCTACACGCGTGTGTGTGAAGCCTATTGCATCTACTCTGCCAACTTTTGCCAATGCGCAGTGACACCCATATCTAGTGCAACAGTAGTGTGCAGTGAAATAAAACAACCCTTTTTTTCTGTAATCGATTGAATATCAGTAGCCTTCCTAAAGGCGTGTGTGTGAGGCATATTGCATCTAGTTTCCAACTTTTGCCAATTCGCAGTGACACTCATATCTAGTGCCACCGTAGTGTGCAGTGAAATAAAAAAAAACTTTTTTTTTACTGTAATCGATTAAATATCAGTAGCCTGCCTAAAGGCGTGTGTGTGAGGCCTATTGCGTCTAGTCTGACAACTTTTGCCAGTGCGCAGTGACACTCATATCTAGTGCAACCGTAGTGTGCAGTGAAATAAAACAACCCTTTTTTTACTGTAAAGGATTGAATATCAGTAGCCTGCCTACAGGCGTGTGTGTGAGGCCTATTGCATCTAGTCTGCCTACTTTTGCCAGTGCACAGTGACACTCATATCTAGTGACACTGTAGTGTGCAGTGAAATAAAACAACTCTTTTTTTACTGTAATCGATTGAATATCAGTAGCCTGCCTAAAGGCATGTGTGTGAGGCCTATTGCATCTAGTCTGCCAACTTTTGCCAGTGCGCAGTGACACTCATATCTAATGCCAACGTAGTGTGCTGTGAAATAAAACAACCCTTTTTTTACTGTAATCGATTGAATATCAGTAGCCTGCCTACAGGCGTGTGTGTGAGGCCTATTGCATCTAGTCTGCCAACTTTTGCCAGTGCACAGTGACACTCATATCTAGTGCCACCGTAGTGTGCAGTGAAATAAAACAACCCTTTTTTGTTTACTGTAATCGATTGAATAACAGTAGCCTGCCTATAGGCGTGGGTGTGAGGCCTATTGCATCTAGTCTGCCAACTTTTCCAAGTGCACAGTGACACTCATATCTAGTGCCACCGTAGTGTGCAGTGAAATAAAACAACCCTTTTTTTACTTTAATCGATTGAATATCAGTAGCCTGCCTACAGGCGTGTGTGTGAGGCTTATTGCATCTAGTCTGCCAACTTTTGCCAGTGTGCAGTGACACTCAAATCTAGTGCAACCGTAGTGTGCAGTGAAATAAAACAACCCCTTTTTTACTGTAATCGATTGAATATCAGTAGCCTGCCTAAAGGCGTGTGTGTGAGGCTTATTGCATCTAGTCTGCCAACTTTTGCCAGTGCGCAGTGACACTCATATCTAGTGCAACCGTAGTGTGCAGTGAAATAAAACAACCCTTTTTTTACTGTAATCGATTGAATATCAGTAGCCTGCCTAAAGGCGTGTGTGTGTGAGGCCTATTTCATCTAGTATGCCAACTTTTGCCAGTGAGCAGTGACACTCATATCTATTGCCACTGTAGTGTGCAGTGAAATAAAAAAAAACTTTTTTTACTGTAATCGATTGAATATCAGTAGCCTGCCTAAAGGCGTGTGTGTGAGGCCTATTGCATCTAGTCTGCCAACGTTTGCAAGTGCTCAGTGACACTCATATCTAGTGCAACCGTAGTGTTCAGTAAAATAAAACAACCCTTTTTTTACTGTAATCGATTGAATATCAGTAGCCTGCCTACAGGCATTAGTGTGAGGCCTATTGCATCTAGTCTGCCAACTTTTGCCAGTGCACAGTGACACTCATATCTAGTGCAACCATAGTGTGCAGTGAAATAAAACAACCCTTTTTTTACTGTAATCGATTGAATATCAGTAGCCTGCCTAAAGGCGTGTGTGTGAGGCCTATTGCATCTAGTCTGCCAACTTTTGCCAGTGCGCAGTGACACTCATATCTAGTGCAACCATAGTGTGCAGTGAAATAAAACAACCCTTTTTTTACTTTAATCGATTGAATATCAGTAGCCTGCCTAAAGGCGTGTGTGTGAGGCCTATTGCATCTAGTCTGCCAACTTTTGCCAGTGCGCAGTGACACTCATATCTAGTGCCACCGTAGTGTGCAGTGAAATAAAACAACCCTTTTTTTACTGTAATCGATTGAATATCAGTAGCCTGCCTAAAGGCGTTTGTGTGAGGCCTATTGCGTCTAGTCTGCCAACTTTTGAAGGTGCGCAGTGACACTCATATCTAGTGCCACCGTAGTGTGCAGTGAAATAAAACAACCCTTTTTTTACTGTAATCGATTGAATATCAGTAGCCTGCCTAAAGGCGTGTGTGTGAGGCCTATTGCATCTAGTCTGCCAACTTTTGCCAGTGCACAGTGACACTCATATCTACTGCAACCGTAGTGTGCAGTGAAATAAAACAACCCTTTTTTTTACTGTAATCGATTGAATATCAGTAGCCTGCCTAAAGGCGTGTGTGTGAGGCCTATTGCATCTAGTCTGCCAACTTTTGCCAATGCGCAGTGACACTCATATCTAGTGCAACTGTAGTGTGCAGTGAAATAAAACAACCATTTTTTTACGGTAATCGATTGAATATCAGTAGCCTTCCTAAATGCGTGTGTGTGAGGCCTATTGCATCTAGTTTGCCAACTTTTGCCAGTTCGCAGTGACACTCATATCTAGTGAAACTCTAGTGTGCAGTAAAATAAAACAACCCTTTTTTGACTGTAATCGATTGAATATCAGTAGCCTGGCTACACGCGTGTGTGTGAAGCCTATAGCATCTAGTCTGCCAACTTTTGCCAGTGCAAAGTGACACTCATATCTAGTGCAACCGTAGCGTGCAGTAAAATAAAACAACCCTTTTTTGACTGTAATCGATTGAATATCAGTAGCCTGCCTACAGGCGTGTGTGTGAGGCCTATTGCATCTAGTCTGCCAACTTTTGCCAGTGCACAGTGACACTCATATCTAGTGCCACCGTAGTGTGCAGTGAAATAAAACAGCCCTTTTTTGTTTACTGTAATCGATTGAATATCAGTAGCCTGCCTACAGGCGTGGGTGTGAGGCCTATTGCATTTAGTCTGCCAACTTTTCCAAGTGCACAGTGACACTCATATCTAGTGCCACCGTAGTGTGCAGTGAAATAAAACAACCCTTTTTTTACTGTAATCGATTGAATATCAGTAGCCTGCCTAAAGGCGTGTGTGTGAGGCTTATTGCATCTAGTCTGCCAACTTTTGCCAGTGTGCAGTGACACTCATATCTAGTGCAACCGTAGTGTGCAGTGAAATAAAACAACCCCTTTTTTACTGTAATCGATTGAATATCAGTAGCCTGCCTAAAGGCGTGTGTGTGAGGCTTATTGCATCTAGTCTGCCAACTTTTGCCAGTGCGCAGTGACACGCATATCTAGTGCAACCGTAGTGTGCAGTGAAATAAAACAACCCTTTTTTTACTGTAATCGATTGAATATCAGTAGCCTGCCTAAAGGCGTGTGTGTGAGGCCTATTTCATCTAGTATGCCAACTTTTGCCAGTGAGCAGTGACACTCATATCTATTGCCACCGTAGTGTGCAGTGAAATAAAATAACCCTTTTTTTACTTTAATCGATTGAATATCAGTAGCCTGCCTAAAGGCGTGTGTGTGAGACCTATTGCATCTAGTCTGCCAACTTTTGCCAGTGCGCAGTGACACTCATATGTAGTGCCACTGTAGTGTGCAGTGAAATAAAACAACCCCTTTTTTTACTGTAATCGATTGAATATCAGTAGCCTGCCTAAAGGCGTGTGTGTGAGGCCTATTGCATCTAGTCTGCCAACGTTTGCAAGTGCGCAGTGACACTCATATCTAGTGCAACCGTAGTGTTCAGTGAAATAAAACAACCCTTTTTTTACTGTAATCGATTGAATATCAGTAGCCTGCCTACAGGCATTAGTGTGAGGCCTATTGCATCTAGTCTGCCAACTTTTGCCAGTGCACAGTGACACTCATATCTAGTGCAACCATAGTGTGCAGTGAAATAAAACAACCCTTTTTTTACTTTAATCGATTGAATATCAGTAGCCTGCCTAAAGGCGTGTGTGTGAGGCCTATTGCATCTAGTCTGCCAACTTTTGCCAGTGCGCAGTGACACTCATATCTAGTGCCACCGTAGTGTGCAGTGAAATAAAACAACCCTTTTTTTACTTTAATCGATTGAATATCAGTAGCCTGCCTAAAGGCGTGTGTGTGAGGCCTATTGCGTCTAGTCTGCCAACTTTTGCCAGTGCGCAGTGACACTCATATCTAGTGCAACCTTAGTGTGCAGTGAAATAAAACAACCCTTTTTTTACTTTAATCGATTGAATATCAGTAGCCTGCCTAAAGGCGTGTGTGTGAGGCCTATTGCATCTAGTCTGCCAACTTTTGCCAGTGCGCAGTGACACTCATATCTAGTGCCACCGTAGTGTGCAGTGAAATAAAACAACCCTTTTTTTACTGTAATCGATTGAATATCAGTAGCCTGCCTAAAGGCGTGTGTGTGAGGCCTATTGCGTCTAGTCTGCCAACTTTTGAAGGTGCGCAGTGACACTCATATCTAGTGCCACCGTAGTGTGCAGTGAAATAAAACAACCCTTTTTTTACTGTAATCAATTGAATATCAGTAGCCTGCCTAAAGGCGTGTGTGTGAGGCCTATTGCATCTAGTCTGCCAACTTTTGCCAGTGCACAGTGACACTCATATCTAGTGCAACCGTAGTGTGCAGTGAAATAAAACAACCCTTTTTTTTACTGTAATCGATTGAATATCAGTAGCCTGCCTAAAGGCATGTGTGTGAGGCCTATTGCATCTAGTCTGCCAACTTTTGCCAATGCGCAGTGACACTCATATCTAGTGCAACTGTAGTGTGCAGTGAAATAAAACAACCCTTTTTTTACGGTAATCGATTGAATATCAGTAGCCTTCCTAAATGCGTGTGTGTGAGGCCTATTGCATCTAGTTTGCCAACTTTTGCCAGTTCGCAGTGACACTCATATCTAGTGCAACTGTAGTGTGCAGTGAAATAAAACAACCCTTTTTTTACTGTAATCGATTGAATATCAGTAGCCTGGCTACACGCGTGTGTGTGAAGCCTATTGCATCTAGCCTGCCAACTTTTGCAAGTGCACAGTGACACTCATATCTAGTGCAACCGTAGTGTGCAGTGAAATAAAACAACCCTTTTTTTAAGGTAATCGATTGAATATCAGTAGCCTTCCTAAATGCGTGTGTGTGAGGCCTATTGCATCTAGTTTGCCAACTTTTGCCAGTTCGCAGTGACACTCATATCTAGTGCAACCGTAGCGTGCAGTGAAATAAAAAAACCCTTTTTTGACTGTAATCGATTGAATATCAGTAGCCTGCCTAAAGGCGTGTGTGTGAGGCCTATTGCGTCTAGTCTGCCAACTTTTGCCAGTGCACAGTGACACTCATATCTAGTGCAACCGTAGTGTGCAGTGAAATAAAACAACCCTTTTTTTACTGTAATCGATTGAATATCAGTAGCCTGCCTAATGGCGTGTGTGTGAGGCCTATTGCATCTAGTCTGCCAACTTTTGCCAATGCGCAGTGACACTCATATCTAGTGCAGCCGTAGTGTGCAGTGAAATAAAACAACCCTTTTTTTAAGGTAATCGATTGAATATCAGTAGCCTGCCTAAAGGCGTGTGTGTGAGGCCTATTGCATCTAGTCTGCCAACTTTTGCCAATGCGCAGTGACACTCATATCTAGTGCAGCCGTAGTGTGCAGTGAAATAAAACAACCCTTTTTTTAAGGTAATCGATTGAATATCAGTAGCCTTCCTAAATGCGTGTGTGTGAGGCCTATTGCATCTAGTTTGCCAACTTTTGCCAGTTCGCAGTGACACTCATATCTAGTGCAACCGTAGTGTGCAGTGAAAAAAAAACAAACCCTTTTTTGACTGTAATCGATTGAATATCAGTAGCCTGGCTACTCGCGTGTGTGTGAAGCCTATTGCATCTAGTCTGCCAACTTTTGCCAATGAGCAGTGACACCCATATCTAGTGCAACCGTAGTGTGCAGTGAAATAAAACAACCCTTTTTTTTCTGTAATCGATTGAATATCAGTAGCCTTCCTAAAGGCGTGTGTGTGAGGCATATTGCATCTAGTTTCCAACTTTTGCCAGTTCGCAAGGACACTCATATCTAGTGCAACCGTAGTGTGCAGTGAAATAAAACAACCCTTTTTTTACTGTAATCGATTGAATATCAGTAGCCTGCCTAAAGGCGTGTGTGTGAGGCCTATTGCATCTAGTCTGCCAACTTTTGCCAGTGCGCAGTGACACTCATATCTAGTGCCACCGTAGTGTGCAGTGAAATAAAAAAAAACTTTTTTTACTGTAATCGATTGAATATCAGTAGCCTGCCTAAAGGCGTGTGTGTGAGGCCTATTGCGTCTAGTCTGACAACTTTTGCCAGTGCGCAGTGACACTCATATCTAGTGCAACCGTAGTGTGCAGTGAAATAAAACAACCCTTTTTTTACTGTAAACGATTGAATATCAGTAGCCTGCCTACAGGCGTGTGTGTGAGGCCTATTGCATCTAGTCTGCCAACTTTTGCCAGTGCACAGTGACACTCATATCTAGTGACACTGTAGTATGCAGTGAAATAAAACAACTCTTTTTTTACTGTAATCGATTGAATATCAGTAGCCTGCCTAAAGGCATGTGTGTGAGGCCTATTGCATCTAGTCTGCCAACTTTTGCCAGTGCGCAGTGACACTCATATCTAATGCCAACGTAGTGTGCTGTGAAATAAAACAACGCTTTTTTTACTGTAATCGATTGAATATCAGTAGCCTGCTTACAGGCGTGTGTGTGAGGCCTATTGCATCTAGTCTGCCAACTTTTGCCAGTGCACAGTGACACTCATATCTAGTGCCACCGTAGTGTGCAGTGAAATAAAACAACCCTTTTTTGTTTACTGTAATCGATTGAATATCAGTAGCCTGCCTACAGGCGTGGGTGTGAGGCCTATTGCATCTAGTCTGCCAACTTTTCCAAGTGCACAGTGACACTCATATCTAGTGCCACCGTAGTGTGCAGTGAAATAAAACAACCCTTTTTTTACTTTAATCGATTGAATATCAGTAGCCTGCCGAAAGGCGTGTGTGTGAGGCTTATTGCATCTAGTCTGCCAACTTTTGCCAGTGTGCAGTGACACTCATATCTAGTGCAACCGTAGTGTGCATTGAAATAAAACAACCCTTTTTTTACTGTAATCGATTGAATATCAGTAGCCTGCCTAAAGGCGTGTGTGTGAGGCTTATTGCATCTAGTCTGCCAACTTTTGCCAGTGCGCAGTGACACTCATATCTAGTGCAACCGTAGTGTGCAGTGAAATAAAAACAACCCTTTTTTTACTGTAATCGATTGAATATCAGTAGCCTGCCTAAAGGCGTGTGTGTGAGGCCTATTTCATCTAGTATGCCAACTTTTGCCAGTGAGCAGTGACACTCATATCTATTGCCACTGTAGTGTGCAGTGAAATAAAACAACCCTTTTTTTACTGTAATCGATTGAATATCAGTAGCCTGCCTAAAGGCGTGTGTGTGAGGCCTATTGCATCTAGTCTGCCAACGTTTGCAAGTGCTCAGTGACACTCATATCTAGTGCAACCGTAGTGTTCAGTGAAATAAAACAACCCTTTTTTTACTGTAATCGATTGAATATCAGTAGCCTGCCTACAGGCATTAGTGTGAGGCCTATTGCATCTAGTCTGCCAACTTTTGCCAGTGCACAGTGACACTCATATCTAGTGCAACCGTAGTGTGCAGTGAAAAAAAAACAACCCTTTTTTTACTGTAATCGATTGAATATCAGTAGCCTGCCTAAAGGCGTGTGTGTGAGGCCTATTGCATCTAGTCTGCCAACTTTTGCCAGTGCGCAGTGACACTCATATCTAGTGCAACCTTAGTGTGCAGTGAAATAAAACAACCCTTTTTTTACTGTAATCGATTGAATATCAGTAGCCTGCCTAAAGGCGTTTGTGTGAGGCCTATTGCGTCTAGTCTGCCAACTTTTGAAGGTGCGCAGTGACACTCATATCTAGTGCCACCGTAGTGTGCAGTGAAATAAAACAACCCTTTTTTTACTGTAATCGATTGAATATCAGTAGCCTGCCTAAAGGCGTGTGTGTGAGGCCTATTGCATCTAGTCTGCCAACTTTTGCCAATGCGCAGTGACACTCATATCTAGTGCAACTGTAGTGTGCAGTGAAATAAAACAACCCTTTTTTTACGATAATCGATTGAATATCAGTAGCCTTCCTAAATGCTTGTGTGTGAGGCTTATTGCATCTAGTCTGCCAACTTTTGCCAGTGCGCAGTGACATTCATATCTAGTGCAACCGTAGTGTTCAGTGTAATAAAACAACCCTTTTTTTACTGTAATCGATTGAATATCAGTAGCCTGCCTACAGGCATTAGTGTGAGGCCTATTGCATCTAGTCTGCCAACTTTTGCCAGTGCACAGTGATACTCATATCTAGTGCAACCGTAGTGTGCAGTGAAATAAAACAACCCTTTTTTTACTGTAATCGATTGAATATCAGTAGCCTGCCTAAACGCGTGTGTGTGAGGCCTATTGCATCTAGTCTGCCAACTTTTGCCAATGCGCAGTGACACTCATATCTAGTGCAACTGTAGTGTGCAGTGAAATAAAACAACCCTTTTTTTACGGTAATCGATTGAATATCAGTAGCCTTCCTAAATGCTTGTGTGTGAGGCCTATTGCATCTAGTTTGCCAACTTTTGCCAGTTCGCAGTGACACTCATATCTAGTGCAACTGTAGTGTGCAGTAAAATAAAACAACCCTTTTTTTACTGTAATCGATTGAATATCAGTAGCCTGCCTAAAGGCGTGTGTGTGAGACCTATTGCATCTAGTCTGCCAACTTTTGCCAGTGCGCAGTGACACTCATATGTAGTGCCACTGTAGTGTGCAGTGAAATAAAACAACCCCTTTTTTTACTGTAATCGATTGAATATCAGTAGCCTGCCTAAAGGCGTGTGTGTGAGGCCTATTGCATCTAGTCTGCCAACGTTTGCAAGTGCGCAGTGACACTCATATCTAGTGCAACCGTAGTGTTCAGTGAAATAAAACAACCCTTTTTTTACTGTAATCGATTGAATATCAGTAG